>JBBUKS010000002.1:9405734-9419059 GCA_038050645.1 Hedychium gardnerianum | reverse complement strand
GGGTCATGGATAGAGCTCGGATACCCATGTTGGCACGATCGGCGAAGGATCATTTTACTCTCTTTCATGGAGATTCTGACCCATGGGTTGCTCACGCTTGGTTAAGCAACCCTGAGGATACATTCGGTTATATGACTTGTTCAGATATCGAGAAAGTGTAACTGGCTGCATATCATCTTCAAGATTAGGCGGTGACTTGGTGGAAGATGCAGCAGAAGATTCTTGGTGAGTAGCAGATTTTTTGGATTTTATTCCGGGAGGCTTTTGAGAGGCAGTATTTTCCTGCTATTACATAGCACGGTGATAGGAATTTCTGAGTCTTAAGCAGGGCAATCGGACTATTACAGAATACAGTGCAGAATTTAACCAACTGGCAGAGTTTTGTCCTCACCTTATAGCTCAGGACCGTGATCGTATGTTTCAGTTCACTCAGGGTCTTGTAGCTTATATACAGATCAAGATGTCAGGGACTTCGGTCAGTACTTATCGGGAGGCGTTAGATCGCGCCTTGTTTATAGAGTTGACTCAGCAGCGAATATCGAGAGAAAAAGGGAATGATAAGCGTGCTTCTCAGAATGAGTTTTCTGGGCAGAAGCGACGGTTTTTTGGACAGAAAGGAGATCGCAAAAACAAGGGTTCACGAGGTAATACGGGGGAGTCCTCTCGATCATAGAAGACTGGACGATCATCAGTAGGGTCTTCTCGCTCTAAGCAGCAAAATCGAAAGAATGACTCTGGGTATTACGTTGTACTCAGTGTGGTTCTAGGATTCATGCTAAACCAGATTGTCCGTTGGATCAGGCTATATGCTTTTATTGTAAGCTTCCGGGACATATGAGCCGTGACTGCACTTTGAGAGCACAGTTGGAGTCTACTGAAGCTTCCTTGGTAGGGAGTCGATCTACCCAGCCCCGACCACAAAAAGGATCTCAGAAGACTCATTATTCTGCATGGTCATGGCGAGTGTCGGCCCCTCAAGCACACGTATAACATATTCAGGGCCAGGAGCACTTAGCAATACCGGTGACTTTGTAGCACCCTTCAGCAGTGCCAATTTTTCCAGCATATGCACTTTAGCAATATACATCTCCGTCTCATTCTTATTAGATGCCCCAGCCGTAGATATATCATATGACTACTTCTCAGCCGATTCAGCCTCATTCTACTCCGAAGTTGCCGCCAAATCCTGAGGTTGGTCATGTTTATGTTGTTACATGGGAGGAGGCACAGCGGGCCGCGGGATCGGTCTTTCGGGATATTATTTCAGTTTATTCTATTATTGCAGATTTATTGATAGATACTGGTAGTTCACATTCATTTATGTCTCGAATATTTTTGGGTAAGATACGCACACTACCTGTGCTCAGATCGCATGGCTTATCTGTATCTCTACCATTGGGAGAGGTACTAACCATTAGTCAGGAGGTTAAGGGATGCCCCTTGGACTTTGGTAGTCATACCCTTATGGTAGATCTGTAAGTGTTAGCAATGGTGAAATTTGATATCATTCTTGGTATGGACTGGTTGGCTGCTCATTAGGCTACGGTTGATTGCCAAGCGAGGGTAGTCACTTTCCGACCTTTAGGTCAACCCTCTTGGGAATTTATTGGGATCAAGGATGAGGGGATTGCTGTCATATCAGCACTACAAGCTCAGAAGCTATTATTTCGTGGTTTCCAGGGATATCTATGGATCCTTCTAAGATAGAGGTCATTATCGGTTAGGAGCAACCAAAAATAGTACAAGAGGTTCATAGCTTTCTGGGACTAGCTAGATATTACTGGAGATTTGTTAAGGGTTTTTTCAGTATTGCTCTACCTTTGACACGGTTAACCAGGAAGGAAGTGAAATTTACTTGGATTGAAGCTTGTGAGACAAGTTTCTAGGAGCTCAAATGGAGATTAGTAATTGCACTGGTTCTTATGCTTCCCACTGGAGAAGACGGATTCATACTTTATACGGATG
Source organism: Hedychium gardnerianum (assembly GCA_038050645.1). Taxonomy (NCBI): domain Eukaryota; kingdom Viridiplantae; phylum Streptophyta; class Magnoliopsida; order Zingiberales; family Zingiberaceae; genus Hedychium; species Hedychium gardnerianum. Next base: position 9,417,094 of record JBBUKS010000002.1, on the reverse strand, counting down.
CATCTTTCCAAGGGTTGGGTGCAGTTTTGATGTAGCATGAGCGGGTAGTATCCTATGCTTCTCGTCAGCTGAAGGATCATGAGAGAAATTATCCTGTTCATGATTTGGAGCTGGCAGCAATTATTTTTGCGCTCAAAATATGGAGGCATCATTTGTATGGTATCACCTTTGAGATTTTCATGGATCACAAAAGCCTCAAATATCTATTTACTCAGAAGGAACTGAATCTCAAGCAAAGGAGATGGATGGAATTCTCGAAGGATAATGATTGTACTATCAAGTATCATCCAGGGAAAGCTAATGTGGTTGACGATGCTTTGAGTAGAAAATCTCAAGGGATTCGGCCTGTCATTGGATAGCAGTTACAGAGTTAGTATAGAGTTTTGCAGAGATGGGACTAGCAGAACTGGGACAGACAGAGAATGGAATACTGGTATCCATGGTTGCTCAGTCACCTATAGTTGAGCAAATTAAAGAAGCTCAGGGTAGTGATCAACATCTACGTTTTGTGTGTAGCAGATTGGACACGGGACAACAGTCAGAATTCTCATGTGATGAGAATGAAATCCTTTACTTCCGAGGAAGATTATGTGTTCCTGAGACGCATTCTGTTAAAGAGGAATTACTTCAAGAAGCACATCGATCTAGATTTTCGATCCACCCGGGAGGTACTAGGATGTATAGAGACTTAAAATGCTCTTATTGGTGGAATGACGTGAAAAAGGATATAGCCGATTTCGTGGCTCGATGTCTGATTTGTCAATAAGTAAAGGCTGAGCATTAGAGACCTGCAAGGTTACTTCAGAAGATTTTGATACCGGAATGGAAGTGAGAACATATACTATAGACTTCGTGGTAAGGTTACCCCGAACACGGAAAGGACATGATGCGATTTGGGTGATTTTTGATCGATTAACCAAATCTGCACATTTTCTACCGATCTGTAAGACGGACTCTCTGGATCGCTTGACAAAGTTATACTGTAGAGAGATTACCGGACTTCACGGTATACCTCTGAGTATTATATTAGATAGAGATTCACGTTTCACTTCACGATTCTGGTAGAGTCTTCAACAGGCTCTGGGTACAGAACTTCGATTCAACACCGCCTTTCATCCACAAACTGATGGACAGTTAGACCGCACTATACAGACACTTGAGGATCTGTTGAGAGCATGTGTGATGGATTTCGGAGGTAGCTGGGAAGATCATTTACACCTAGTAGAGTTCGCGTACAATAATAACTATATTATGCGATTCAGATGACGCCATTTGAGGCTTTGTATGATAGAGCTTGTCGATCTCCTACCCTATGGGAAGAGGTTGGCGAACTATAGATGTTGGGGCCACAGAGCATTTAGCATGATGTAGAGTTGATACGTATTATCAGACGGAGAATGTTGGAGGCTTAGGATAGATAAAAGAGTTATGCAGACCGGAGATGGAGACCTCCGGAGTTTTTTTGCAGATGATCATGTATTTCTGCGGGTTTCACCCACTAAAGGAATTAAAAGATTTGGTCTGAAGGGCAAGTTAGCTCCTCGATACATTAGACACTTTCAGATTCTAGAGAGGATAAGCGAGGTGGCCTATCGGTTGGCACTACCACCGATACTTATGGGTGTACATAATGTGTTTCATGTATCTATGTTGAGGAAGTACGTGCCAGACCCTACTCACATTCTGAGGGATGTGTCAATTCCACTTCAGCCAGATGCTTCTTATGTGGAGGTTCCTGTGCGGATTCTATATCGCAGGGAACATCAGTTACGGAACAAATCATCTGTCTCGTCAAGATTGGATGACAACATCATTCTGATGAGGAAGCAACTTGGGAACTTGAGGATAAAATCCAAGCTCAATACCCACACTTATTTACATAAGGTGCGCTACAATTTTACTTAAATGATTTGAATATGCTATTGTTTGATTATCGCACCTAGATAATAAATTTGGAAACCAATTTTTTATTAGTGGGGGAGAATATTAAATACGATAATTAAAAATAGCTAAATACTAAGCGTTAATAGAGAAATAAATTTATTGATTTTTTTGAGAAATTTTAGAAATTTTTCTGGATTTAAACGGAGCTAAAATGACAAGTTTTACAGGGATATAAATAATGAGCTTTATAAGGCCTGTGTGATATATCAATTAAGTTAGGAGTTGATTGAGTTAATTAATCATAAGGTTGAGAAATTAAAGTCTAAGTTGGGGAATATAAATACCTAAGTTAATCCCTTCTCTTATTCATTAGCACCAAATCGATTTTCTTCTCTCTGCCTCCGCACTCGAGTGCCGACACCGATTTTCCACCTGCGACCGCCGACCCCCAGCCAAAACCGGGCTTCCCTTCCCCTCCGACCAACATCGTCGGCCACATCCCTAGCTGTTGGAGCAGACTGAGATCTCCATGGAGGTAGATCTAGGTCATCCGGAGCTGCCCTCTTCCTTTGACTGAGCCGACCATCGCTTTAAGTCACCGCTCGATGGGATTCATCCAGTTCTAGGTATCATGCTTTATCGAAGTTATAGAAGATTCAATCCAGCTCTAGTTAGATCGAGCCAGGGTGGAAGTGTCGAGCTCGACGCCAACACCGTCGATCAGAGCTAGGTCAGGCTTCTTTCTTTCGTTCTCTGAATTTGGTTTCCTCTATTTTCAGTTCTGGTCAACTGATTCTTAGCTTCGGTCATCAGCAACACTGGCCAAATTTTGGGGTTTCTATTGATTCGACAGTGGTAGCAATCGACCACTCCCAACCGTCCGACAGTACACCCATTTAAGGGCAGGTAAGATTCATAGAAGCAAAATTGTGGATCTAATAAGTTGATTAGGGTTGTAGAAACAAGTGTAATGGTTGCGTTGATTCTCCACCCTGTCCAGGGAGATGCTATCGAGCTACCACCCTTGTTCCAACCATCTTGTTCCTATCCGATCAGCCACTGCCACCATAAGCTCCGGCCAAAACCCCTATCACGGTAAACTTCAGCCACAACCCGACCATTCACCATGTGCCAGCAGAGCAATTCTCTACTTTCGGCAGTTACTGATAGCAGGTAAGGAGGGTGAAATTTTGGATAGTATTGTGGTAATAATTAGTGGTATTAGTTGTTCTTGTATAAATATATATACCTACATCTATGATTAGGGGATGTTGGGTTAAAAGATGGGAATAAATCTAATACTAATTGGATTGGTGATGTATTTAGAATTTGTTTTTAGGATATGTAATATGATTAGGGTTCTTGGATATTATGTTAATTGGGATGTGAAGATAAAGAGCTCTCTTGTTATTAAACCTTGTAATTTGGTTGTTAGATTTATGTGGGGGTTGTTATGTGAGTTTGGGATTTATTCGATTTGTGGAAGATGTAGAATAGTAACAGATGCATATGTTTCCTCTATAGTTTCTATATTTAGTTATACATAACATGGTTAAAGATGGGTAGAGGAATGGTTTAAAAGTATATATAGTAGGTGATTCATCTTATGGATGGAACTAATCGATGTTTCTTAATCGGATTAGGATTAGATATCATTACTTGATTTATGGTGGAGTGTTACTATAATTTGTGTTCTATGAATGTAGGAATTTGATTCAAAATAAGTATTTGGACTTGGGGACATTCAACACGAGCTACTTTTGGAGGCGGGTATTTCTATCTTTACTCTCCTTTATTTCCTTGTCCTCAGTGCATGATATGATTGGTTGATTAGGCAGTTGAATTGACCTTAACTCTGTAAGTACCCTAGGATAGTTTTGATGTGATCAACCGAGTTAGGTTAGGTCCTGTGGTATTTGATCCTTGTGTCTAAGTGTGCAGGAGCTTAGGAACACAAAAAGTCGAGCCGAAGACGCAGCGGATGAAAAGGATGGCACGAGAAGCGAGTCAACGGGCTTGGTGCATCCGAGGGACGAGAAGCTGCGGAAGAGTATACCGGTGGAGCGAGAAGGACGCGGTCCGAGGGACGCGAGGCAAGAAGGATACGATCCAAGGGACAAGAAGCCGGGGAGGAAAGTTGCTCAAGGAGAAGGCCTGAGTTAGGTTCGGGTGAACTCAACTTTGGACGGTTGGATAATCACCCAAGGCGACCAGAGAAGACCTGAGGCGCCTCTGTGTCTTGGAGGCGCCTCGGAAGAAAAGGTGCATGAGGCACCTCGATACGATGGAGGCCAAAAAGTATCTAAGTTCATTCGGTCCTAACAATTGTATCAGAGCTCAGACCGCCAAAAAGTATAACCGCCGATTTGCACAAGAGATATGGTCTAATCGAGCCATGTGAGTATAATATTGACCATGTCAAAGGAAGTGGGGCTCCCGTGTCCGGATCAAGAGGATCAGACATCAGGCAAGAAGTCTTGGTGGACAACCAGGCAGAGAAGCCCTAGTTGCGGCTAGGCAAGGAAGTCCTAGTAAGCCGGGTGGACCGAGGGATAGGAAGACCTGGTGAGTTGAGAATTAGACGTCAAACGAATAGACTTTCCGCTTGAGAGGGGGCCCTGTGGTCCTTCGTTTGAGGGGGGATTGTTGGGGTTATAAGGTTGCAAACAAAGTCCCATATTAAAAATACATGAGAAAGATCATAGACTTATAAGGGAAAGATATCTCCATTGGTATGAACTCTTTTGGGTAAAATCCAAAACTAAAATCATGAGGGCTTAGGCCCAAAGTGGACAATATCATACTATTATGGAGATATTTAAATTCCTTCTATCCTAACACACCCAACCAAGGGCGCCCTCATCCGATCAGAGGAATCCGTTCAGATAAACCTGATCAAAGTAAGTCAACAGACTCCCGAGCGGGCGACTATGACCTATCAACCAGAGATTCTCCCGCTCGGTTAAGTCTCCAATCACCATTCCCATCATGACTGTCATAATAGGAAAAGCTATGAGGTTGACATAACGTAGACCTACTAGTAACTCATAAATACTCAACGTATGAGGAATGATGACAGTACGATTAAGATGCCCTAACAGTACGGGCGTCTCCCTTACTACCACAGACATCCCTTATTGGGGCAACATGTTTTATTAATGAGAAGAGTATCACCCTCAATATATAAGCAAGTCTATTCACACAAACACTGAGATATGCTAAAATATTCTACTATTGTTCCACTGTTTGACCACATTTTTCTCTCCGATTACTGACTTGAGCGTCAGAGTGATTGCGCCGGGCCTCCCAGCCTCCCCTCTAACCCTCTAGTACTCCTTTTTCTTGTAAGGTCGGTGAAGCCTCTCGACGTTCTCTGCATGATCCATCAACATTCGAAGACCCAGTCAACCTCCTTTCCAGCTCACTAGTGGCTCATCCTTCAAGGATCTCAGCGAAGAAATAAATTGACGATATCTATGGGAACATCAAGTCCTGAACTAGATACCACGATGGACGATACTGGAAGACCAACCATCACCATGTCTTAGGGTGACCTCTACAAAATAATAGCGACCGTGGTACAAGGAGTGTTACAACAGCAACAAGAAGTATGACAACAACAGCTGCAGACCATATGGCAACTACAACACCCCATGAACCCTCTGCGGATGCCGACAATGTCCAATGAAGTGCCACCGGCCCCTCGGCAAAGCCTAATACACTCGATCGAGATGTCACAAGCTTTCATCAGAACCCCGGTCGGAGTATTGCTTAGGCCAGATCAGTCCTGAGAGTCTTCGTCCGGGAAAGTCAAGATACCAGGGGTCAATAACGACAAAGGATTGACTCTTAGTGAGTCGGAAGACCCCAAAGACCCGTCTTTTTCGGTGAGCATCTTGGAAGATCCACTACCGAAATATTTTTGACCAACGCATATAGGCGAGTATAACGGATCGACATACCCTGAAGATCACTTGTGCCAATTCAAGAATGCATGTTACACCAGTATACCAACGGGGTTAAATATCAGATCTTCTTGACAACCCTTTTGAGCCCGACGCAAAGGTGGTTCAATTAGCTTCCGGCTTCCTCCATTCATTCATTCGAGGAATTCAAGACAACCTTTGTACATCATTTTGTCAGTAGCAAGAGATATCTCAAGGCCACGCTACTCCTATTTTCCTTGAAGCAGAAACTCAAGGAATCTTTGAGATATTACCTCCAGTGGTTTAGCCGGGTGGCCATGGACGTTCCGTCTGCCACCCTTGAGATCTTGGTGAGTTCATTCTCATAAGGGTTGTTGGAAGGGGACTTCTTTCAATTGTTGGTGAAGAAGCCTCCGCTCGACTTTGATGGTTTGAAGAGTCGAGCACTCAAATATGTCAACATGGAGAAGGCCCAACTCTCTAGAAAAAGGAGACAAATGCCCTTACCACACCCAATGCTCATCTTGAGCGCAAAGCTCCATCGCCACCATTGAGGCACAATGACCCCCCCGAGTGAGAATGCATCACCAGTCGGCTCGCAGAGGTGACGTAGCAGTTCATACAGTGGAGGTCTTCTGAGCTCTAGGGCCCAAAAGATGATTTCCTAAGGTGATGGGTTGTTTCTGTATGTAAAATCAGAGTGGAAGGCACACAACAAAAGATTGCTACGAATATACCAAAGGAAGGCTGATGGTCGAGTGGAACTCTCCGGATTGAAGGCAGATGGCCGAGCAGCATTCGCCGGATTGGTGATAGGTAGCAGAGCGACATTCACCAGATCGAAGGTGTGCTCCCCCGTGAACCACTCATTAAGAAGACTACCATCAGTCGGAGAAGCGAGTCTTAATGCCCTCTAAGGAGCCCCAAGAGTCTCCCCCCCTCGATAAGAGTATGGTCGAGCGAAAGATAAGGGAACAACCCTCTTACGGGGAACTATCATTATGATATCCGGGGGCTCACGGACGGGGATTCTCATAGGGCCCGCAAGGCCCATAGCCGTCGACTGGAAAGCTATGATGTTAGCACCAGTCAAAGAAGAGATCCCTAAATAAGTTTCAAGCCCAGAACCTCAAAGGGGTTGAAGCGCCCCATGAGGACGCGTTGGTGATCCAAGCCCTAATAGTCAACAATGATATAAAATGGATTTTCATGGATACTGGCAACTTTTTCAATGTCATTTTCAAGAAGGCTTGGGACCAGATACAAGTCGATGATGAAGAGACTCAGCCTATGGTCACTCCCCTCTTTGGATTCATGGGACACTAAGTCCAGCCGCTCAGGCAAATCACTCTGTCGCTGACCCTAGGCGAGGAACCTCAAGAGAGAATTAGGCAAACCCCCATTCCTGGTGTTGGATGTGGAATCAACATACAATGTCATTCTTGAAAGACCGGCGTTAAACGCTTTCCAAGCCGTGGTCTCCATGTATCATCAGAAAATGAAGTTCCCCATCAGGGAGCTAATAGGGGAAGTTAAGGGCGATTAATCAGCCGCTCAGAGATGTTATGTTGATATCATCCGATCTGATTCCAAAAGGGTCCGTAGGGTGGTAGAAACCCAAGTTAACATGATACAAGGTGAGCGCAATGCCCGACTCGAAGAGGACAAGGAGGAAATCCAAATCCACCCTGAGCGGCCTAATGGCACCACCTGCATCACGTTTGACCTACCGACTGAGCTGAAGGAATGATTAATTTCTTGTTTGGCCAACAATCAAGATGTCTTCGCCTAGTAGGCATAAGAAGTCATAGGTGTGTCACCAACCACAATGGTACACAAACTCAACGTCCTCCCCAAGGCGTGGGCGGTCAAACAGAAGAAAAGTCACTTCAAGCCAAATCAAGACCAGATAATCCAGGCAAAAGTTACCAAGCTCCTTAAGGCGGGGTATATTTGAGAAGTATAGTTCTTGATATGGCTAGCCAACGTTGTCCTAGTGCCAAAACCTGGTGGCAAATGACGAATATGCATAGATTTCAGGGATTTAAATAAGGCTTGCCCAAAAGACTGTTACCCTTTGTTGTGGATCGATGTGGACTCGACCTCTGGGTGCGAGTTCATATGAATGCTAGATGCCTACTAAGGCTATCATCGGATTCCTCTGGCCCTGAAGGATCAAGAAAAAGTTAGTTTTGTCACTGCTGGTGGAACTTTTTGTTACAATGTCATGTTGTTCGGACTAAAGAATGCAGGTGTCACATACCAACGGTTGATGGATCGGATATTAAAACACCAGATCGATAGGAATATCGAAGTTTGCATCGATGACATCCTGATCAAAATTAGTCGAGCAGTTGACCTCATTTTCGATATTGAAGAAACCTATAGAACGTTGAGGCAATATGGGCTGAAACTAAATCCTGACAAATGCCTCTTTGGTGTCAAAAGCGACCGCTTTCTTGGCTATCTGGTCACTGAGCGAGTAATTGAAGCTAACCCAGAAAAAGTTCAAGCGCTGCAGGGCATGTCTCCTCCTCACAATCTCAAGGAAGCACAAAGGTTGATCAGACACATTATGTGTTGGGTAGCCCAATGCGGTATGTGCTTAACACGTTTCGCAAAACATGCATAGTGGAAGACATTAAACAGTAATAACAAAAACTAATTATTACATCACACACACCACATGCATACAAGGATACACCTCATGCAGACATGATCGATAAAATAAAACTTTTAAGAATAACATTTACTCTAGGTATACCTTATGCATAAAGGAAAGTGCATCAACTAGAGCAACGTTGTTGAACCTCGCCTCTATTCGTATCCATGCCAAGCTCTTCAAGACAACTCCTTGAGCAACAAGTCTCGTCTCCGATCGGTACTAGCCAAGCGTGAAGGAGATGCGATCCAAAAGAAGTAAGCACAAAGAAAAAAGAGGTTTCTTCCTTGTGGTTTTCGACAATAAAAAGGGAAGAACCCTTTGGGAGTGTGATCGGCCAAAGAGAGGAGGAGAGGGAGGAGAAAGAAATTCAATTATTATCTCTATACATCTCCAAGTATATATATATATATGTTTGATGATAAAGCCCAATTCAAACCCAATATGTTTTAATCAAATTTTAGCTCATTAATCTCTTGATTTGGTTCACAACTAAACCAAGTTGGTTCATGACTAAGCCAAATAGGGTCTAACTCTTCCATAAGAGATGTGTCCCATCCGTGATCCCATTCCAACAAAATATATTCCATATTTGTCCTTTGTATGGTCCAACCAAACATTATATCTCTTGATATGAGAATCGAGTTCTCAAACTTATTTTATGTCTTTTAGATACTCGTAGTGCGTGTGACCCAAGAGGTTCCCGATTTATCTTGGTCGTTCATAATTAACTATTTAATTATAGATCGATCATGAGTGGTACATAGTAATACATTGTTACGTAGCTACAAGTGCACGACAACTTCGTTAATAATATAAAAGATTATTGTATCCACAGGGACTATTGATTAAGCACTAGTTAACTTTGGAAAGTAAGTTATCTAGACAATTGAAGGTTGGTTGACTACTTGAGAACTAGAGAGAAGGAGAGGGGGAGAAAGTCTTGAGAGAGGGGAAGTGTGAGAGAGTAGGAAGTTGGTGTGGGAGGAATGGTTCTAGGGTTTGGTTTCACTATGATGATAAATAATGTCCCTATAATATGTTTATCTCCTTATTCTCCACACTTACTCCTATGTAGCAAAGGTTGTCCCTATGTCAAGGTATTTTAACTCTAGAAAGTGGGTAAGTGTCGATGCCCTTTGTCACTAAGGGCATAAATATTCGATTGAATGAGAATCCTTTGTTACTAAGGATCTCTCGATTATCCAGTCTAGTAGAAACTTTAACATAGAGACAATTTTCTTACATCTACATGCATTACTCACATACACATTTCGTCAAACATGTAGTAGGCACAACACACTTAGAGCAAGAAGTAAACATCTCATAGACATAAAGAAATTGGCATACATAGTTCATACATCAATCACACATCATAAGTACTCCCTAACCCTAGAAATGGGGAGATTACTCTATAAAAAAAGGAATACAAATCGAAGACAAGAATAATAGCATTCTTACATCCCTAATCTGAGAAAGGAGAAGGAGAAGAAATGCTTATCGAGGCGTTGTCGTTGTCTTCGAGATATTTCCTTGCTCTGGATGTGGACGGATCGTCAAGGAGGATGAAGATGGAAGCTCTAGGGCTTCCCCCTATGGGGAGAACCCTTCCCCAAGGAGAGGGACGAAGTCCCAAACCCAAGATAGTTCAAGCAACGGTTTGCTTACTTGCCAGAATTTCCAAATCTACCCCTTTTGTTAGGCTTCACAAAACTCGGTTTTTTCATACCCTAAACTACTTAATCTCGGGTTGTGCTCTGAATAAAAGTTGTAGATCTTGAAGTTATCTACATTCTGGAATTTGAATCAGCAAAAATTCTAAGCACAAAGTTATAGCCATTTTACTTTTGGTTAGTAGGTTGTCTAGAATTCGACACGGTCTTATCTAGGAGACACACCCCAGAGTTGAGGTGGAACTGCCAGTGATACACAGCCGTGACATGGCTTAAACTTGGCCTTGCCTAAAAAACACGGTCGTGACACGACCTAAACATGGTCGTGCCTCAAGGCACAACCTGCAAATGAGGAGCTCATGGGACATGCCTTTTAGTATGGCTAAACATTGTTTTCTCATCTTTTACCCTTAATAAAAGTTGTAGATCATGAAGTTATCTTCAATTTTACATAAATAACACTTCAAAAATATAATCGAGCTAAAAGTTATCTTAATTTAAAGTTTGGTCTGCAAATCTGGGTAGAATCGGACACATGGTTGTGCTAGGGAGGCACGACCATGCTTTTTAGCATAGTTAGATGATGGATTCTTCTATTGGACTCTAAAGAAAACTTATAGATCTTGAAGTTATCTACGTTTTGGAAGTTGATTAAACTCGAACTTTAACTATGCACAAAGTTATGGTCATTCTATGTTTTGTCTGTAGGCTGCCCAGAATCAAACATGGCTCCAAATATGCTCCAAATCGCGTCCTGTCAATAAAAATATGCAAAGAGCAATTCTCCAAACTAAAAGAATAGAACTATTCCATAATAATGAAATATGGTGCAATACGTGTAAATTATGCTCATGAAATTTAAGTAGATGTATGTCAAACAATGTATAAAAATATATATAATCTACGCATATCATACATCATGATCCCCAATTAACCAGAAAATTACAGTTGATCCCAGAACTAGTTCTGAACCTTTTCAGCAGCTACAGTGAGTTGTGCCTCATTCCTTTCACTCGTCTTATACCCACTTGGTTCAGGACATAGTCTATTGTGTCTATCCCCACTAGGCTGACTATGTCACACCTAGCCCAAGTCATATTTACTTGTCTTGTGGATTTTAATTACTCGTACATGTGTTTAAGAGTCCAATACTCTTAACATGTGATGCTTTGGTCAAAGACTTTGAGTAACAATCCTGACAAGTGGCCATAGGGT
>JBBUKS010000002.1:9386003-9399260 GCA_038050645.1 Hedychium gardnerianum | reverse complement strand
AGATTTTGATTTGAGGAAGTCAAGCATCAAATTCAATGGAAGGTCGTCGTGGTCGCGATCACAACCACAAGCAAGTTCTGATTCAGGAAGCCGAGCATCGTGAAAGGCGGTTGAGGATTAAGGATTTATAGAGGTAAGTCATAAATTTAACCTAACATCTAATGGCGCAAGATCTTAAAGCTCATGAGGCACCTGGTCGAGTTCGTGGCAGGCAATTTTCGGCTGAGGAAGCTTCACATTGTGATCATAGCATCCGAGATCTTAAAGGTTGTAAGTTCTTTTATCCTACTTCTGGTTCCGTTTTCAAAAATGCATATCATAGTCGTTCTCAATTCCGGGAAAACCATGGTCGAGGAGAACAGTATGGAGATATCGAATTTTCAATTGATCTTCCCGAGTTTTCTAGTATGTCAAAGACCAAGGGGTTCGTTGATTGGCTTAATTAGGTGGAGCACATTTTTTATTATGAGGAAGTACCCGATTAGATGAAAGTAAAATTAATTGTCTTCAAACTCAGAGGTCTAGCATCAGCATGGTGAGGGTGCTTGCGACGCTCATGAGACCGACAAGGCAAGGCCAAGATCAAGGATTGGGAGAAGATGAATGATCTGTTTCTTCCCTTTGGGTATACTCAAACTTTGTTCTAGAAGCGATTAGGTTTTGCCATGGAAGACGATAGCTTCGACGCTTGAGATGACCTTGATGGATTTGAAGATGATTTGACCAAGAAGAAGTTGATGAACCTAATACGCTGCAAGTTATGGAAGAATGTATAATTGAAGAGGAATCTCGATCTCAAATTGGAGATGAGACCGAGGCGACTAATGATTCAGTTTATGATGATGAAGAGGAGGAGAACCTTAACAAAGAGGAGCTAGACCTAGGTGAAGCGTTGATCGAAGACCAAAAGCCCACTTTGTCCAATAACAATTGACAGTCTGGTTCTTCAATCAATGACGGCCCAGTCTCCATCGCCTTTGTTGTACCTAAAAAGGAGAAGATCTTCATGTCCGTTATGCTTGCTTCCTATGGTGCTTAAAGGAGCACTTAGGTATTGTCCATATATCAGTCGTCTAGGATCTTCCACCTATTTCCAGAAGATTTTACTTGGGGAAAGGCCACCACTACGAAGGCATGGAAAACACATGAAGAAAGTGGTCAAAAAGTAAATAGGCGCGAAAATGAAGGAAATTAGCGATTGCGCATGCCAGGTTGGTGGGGAAAATGTTGGATCATTGAAAATGTTAAAGAATTACGAACAAGAATTGAGGAGAAGTCAAAATACGAAATAACCATGAGCTCCTGAAATTGTTAGCGCTACCTACAAAATTCTCAAAGTACGAAATTCTCAAAGTGTGCCCACAGTCGATCACCTACATCGGTTGCGACGGCATGAACTTGCTATAGGTCGTCGTCAAGTATGACCGGAGGTAAGTCGTGACGACCATCAAAGAGGATAAGCGGCTGCCGTCATGGTTGTTCACCGACCTGAAGTCCGAGACCGAGAACACACTTCTCCATATTCCGGCCACCGACCTAGAACTTAATATGGACTTATTCAAGAAGTGTATGGAGTCGGTGGAAAAGTGTTTGAGGAATGCAAAGATGAACAAAGACAGTATCCACAATGTTGTGCTTGTCGGCAGATCGACAAGAATTTTCAAAATCCAACAACTGCTAGTAGATTTTGTCGATTTGGTACCAAATGATCTTCCTCCTAGACTACTACCTAATATTATTCAAAAATGTAGGACGAGATTTTTTTTTCAACCCAGGGCAACTGATGCATGAGGATCTAAAATTTATTATTATTATTTTTGATAATTATTATATTTTGTAATTTTTGGGTTTTTTTTTGATAATTTATAATTTTTTATATTTTTGAATTTTTGAATTCATTTACATATTTTAGAATTATGAGTCTTTTTCTTTTTTTTGTTAGAATTTCTTTCTTTTCTTTACAAATTAAGAATTAGAGTTTATATGTTGGATTTTTTTTTCTTTCTTTATATCTTAGGATTTAGGGTCTAGAATTTATATAAATATGTATTTAATTATTTGAGGAATTATTCTCGGTTATTAAATAAAATTTCCTTTTTGGGGGAAAATCTGAAGGACAACTATTATCTTTTCATGTCTTTTCCTTAAATCCCCCTTCTCGTCAGCCCGCAAAATAATTGTTATTTTATCCGGCATCACTTATTGAATCACTTCAAACAATCGATCAAATCAACCAATCGAACTAGATCAATTAATCTTTTAGCGGACGTTATTAGTGTTTAATCGTTTGACATAAAAAAATTAGGTAATGAGAATGATAGACCTTATCAATAAGCATCAAAGTTGAAATTTGAAGGTTCCATGAGCGCTTTCCGATTTATCCTGATCATTGATGGGAAACTTTCATGGAGTCAAACCGGTAACCCCCCCCAAGATTAGTTAGTTCGAAGAGCTGGATACCTGGTGTCAATTAAAAAAATAATTAAAAAAAAAGTTAAAAGTTAAAATTTACTTTAATGGACGATTGATCTAAGAACGCTGAGTTGATGGGTCGTCTGTTATGAGTGCTTCCCGATTTATTCTGATGACCGATAAAAAAATTTCGTGGGACTAGACCAATCATCTCCAAGATTAATCGGCATAAGCTGGACATATACTTGGTGTCAACTAAAAAAAGTTAAAACTTGGAATGCGTCCATCATGATCAAAATCTTGGATAAAGCTGACTGTTGGGTGTCACCCATTTTCGCTTTCGAATTTATTCGGTGGACGAATTAGGTCAGAATTGAAGGTCGTCCACCTTTAGAGTTAATTGGCTGAAAAAAAAGAGTTTAAACTTAATTTTAAAAAAAGGTTTATGCTGTATAATAACGTTGGTTTATGTTAAACAAAAGCTAGATTGAGGTCATTGAATGGTCATAGATATGATCCAAAAGAAAAAGGACGTCGTTTGCAACTACTCATATTTTATTCTGTAGTTACACTAGTATCAAACCTTCGGCTCAATTAATCTTAAAGTGACTAACTTAGTCTCATAAAAATTTTCTACCGACCATCAAAATAAATCAGAAAAACACACTTAAAGATCTATCCTGACAGTCATCGTTCTCGGATCCGCTATCCATTAAAGAGAAAATCTTCCATAATACACCGCAATTAACTCTCGAACTCCAGATGCCAAGTTTATCGTTGGAGGGCCTAACCACTACTTATACTTTTTTTGATAATCCAGATATCTAATTCTTTGAATCGACTAATCATAAAAGTGACCGGCTCGACCCCACAAAATTTTTTCACCGACCACAAGGATAAATCGAGAAGCGCTAATGGAGGCTCATCCAACTGGCCAGCATTCTTAGGTCCGCTTCTCACTAGAGGAAAAATCTCCTGCAGTACGCCGCAACTGAGATTCAAGCGGATGCTTTGAGTAAAAAATCTCGAGGGGTTATAGCTAGTCACCAAGCTGCAGTTACAGATTTACTACATAATTTCTCAGAGTTGGGATTAGTGGAATGAGGACAGACAAAGCGAGGGATTATGATATCCATGGTTGCTCAGTCCCCCATTGTGGAACAAATTAAAGGAGTACATACTAGTGATCAGCAATTACGATATCTGTATAGCAGAGTGATTTTAGGACAGCAGACAGAGTTTTCTTGTGATGAGAACAATATCCTATATTTTTTAGAAAGATTGTATATACCTGAGTCATACCCAGTTAAAGAGGAATTACTTCAGGAGACACATCGATCCAGATTCGCGATCCATCCGGATAGTACTCGAATGTATAAAGACTTAAAACGCTCTTACTGGTGGAATGACATGAAAAAGGATATAGCGAATTTCGTGACTCGATATCTGATATGTGAGCAAGTGAAGGCTGAGCATCAGAGACCTACAGGGTTGCTTCAGAAGATTCTGATACCGGAATGAAAGTGAGAACATACCAATATGGATTTCGTATTAGGGTTACCCCGAACACGGAAAGGAGATGATCGATTTGGGTGATCATTGATTGATTAGCTAAATCTGCACATTTTCTACCTATCCGTAAGACGGACTCTTTAGATCGTCTGGCGGAGTTATACTGTAGAGAGAGATTACCAGAATTCACCGTATACCTCTGAGTATTATATCAGATAGAAATTCGTGTTTCACCTCACGATTCTGACAGAATCTCCAGCAGGCCTTGAGTACGGAACTTTGTTTCAATACAACCTTTCATCCACAGACTGATGGACATTCAAAACGCAATATACAAACACCTGAGGATCTATTGAGAGCGTGTGTGATAGAATTTGGAGGCAGCTGGGATGATCATTTACATCTAGTGGAATTTGCGTACAATAATAGCTATCATTCTGCGATTCAAATGGCGTCATTTGAGGCTTTATATGAAAGAGTTTGTCGATCTCCTATCTTATGGGAAGAGGTTAGCGAACCAAAGATGTTGGAGCCATTGAGCATATAGCATGATGCATAGTTGATACGTATAATTAGACGGAGGATGTCATAGGCTCAGGATCGATAAAACAGTTATACAGATTGGAGGTGGAGACCTCTAGAGTTTTTCATAGATGATCATATGTTTCTGCAGGTTTCTCTAAAGGGCAAGTTAACTTCTCGTTACATCGGACCCTTTCAAATTCTGGAAAGGATAGGTAAGGTAGTTTATCGGTTGACACTACCACCGACATTTGTGAGTGTACATAATGTGTTTTATGTACTCATGCTAAGGAAGTATGTGCTAGACTCTACTCACATTCTGAGGGACGTGTCGATCTCACTTCAGCCTAATACAACCTATAAGGAGATTCCTGTGTGAATTTTGGATCACAAGGAGCGTCAGTTGCGGAATAAAATCATCCGACTCGTCAATGTGAGATGACAACATCATACTGATCAAGAGGCAACCTAGAAGCTTGAGGATAAGATCAAAACTTGATACCCTCACCTGTTTACTTAAGGTGCGTGTAGTTCTTTCAATGTTTAAACTGTTCAAATTTGTTATTGTTTGGTTATCGCACCTAGTTAGTAAATTTGGAGACCAAAATTTTATTAATGTGGGAGAATATAATATATAATAAATAAAATATTAATAAAATATTAATTGGGGATTAAGAAATAATCTTACGAATTTTTCTAGGAATTTTTCAAAATTTGAATCGAATTTATTTGACATCGTTTAAGGGGATAAATCTATTAGGTTTTGAGAAAATCTGTTTGGAATATCAATTAAGTTGAGAATTGATTGGAGTAATTAACCTAAGTTATATTTATAAGAACCTAGGTTTTTAATTTCCCTATCCCTTCCTCTAATCTCTCGATTCTTCTATTCTTCCCGATCCATCGCGCCGTCGCAACCCTTCTCCTCTCTCTCTTTCCACGCGACGCCGACGCCACTGCTCGGAGGTGGCCGCCCGAGCAACCAACATCAACATCGATGTTGTCGCACCGATAGTAGGTGTGTGAAGCCTGTCGCCCTCTCTATCTCCCAATTTCCTTTTCTTCCCTATTCATTGTCGCCCCCTCCACTTCGTGTGAGGCCAGCCGGTAACTCCACAGCCCTGCCATCACCTCCCACGTCCGGTGTCGCAAGATTAGCCACTGTCGCCCTTGATCCCACAACCTACTCTGTCTATGTTGTGCCACCCTCTACCGTCACTGTCGTGCAGCCACTTCTGGCAGTTGCCGTTTCGGAGAGGGGGTCACCTTCAGTTGTTGTGGACCATCGTCAAAGACCTGAGACGCGGCCAAAGTGCTGATCGGTCGCCATCTCAAGATGACAGACCTCGGGCAGCAATTTCTACTGTTTCCACTGTTGTTGTCGCCGCCACGCCGGCGATCTTCCTTGTTGTCGCCTCTCTTCACCCATGCTGAGCCCAGCCAACAGTTGTCGTCTATGTCATCAACCTGCAAGCTCAGAGATTTCACATCTTCGCGTTCATAGCCTCTTTACACAACTCATCCATTGACCAACAAATTTTCCCCTTGGTGGCAGATTTCCCCTTCATGAGCTCTTTCACCGATAGGTTGAAGCATCGCAATTCTCCTTTTCAAGCTTAGGGATTCCAGAACTTCGCGTTCACAACCACCTCCATATTCGACCAACCACAACTTAGCTCTCTTCATTCTGACGATTTCTGGCAGCACTTCCTCCTTCTGGTGATTTCCGACAGTAAACCCAATTGGTTTGATTCATTGGTTGGTTGGTTGTTTAATTTGAGTGTTGGTTAATTAGGTGGAATTAAACACGGTTTCCTAATCGATTTAGGATTAGTTTTCATTACATGATTACGGTAGGACTTGGTTGTAATTTGTGTTCTACATTTCAGGATTTTGACTCGAGATAGAGCGTCAAATCTGAAGATGACTAAGATGATTTATACATCAGGCGAATATTTCTTCCCTTGCTTCCTTGCTCTCTTTAGTATATATTGATCTTAGTACATGATTTGTTACTTTGAATAAGTAGATGTTATCTTGATTCTATTCACATGTTACATGAGTTTGATACTTGCTACTTGTACTTGGAGTTGATCTGTTTATATTTATGTAGTCTCTTTTGTTTTCCTATCCTGTAGTGTGTACATAGGTGTGGCATGCATGATAGAAACATGTTTATGAGTTGTGTAATCATCTAGTGGTTAGACACGCGTATGGCGTGTACCTATGTTCATATGCTAGTTCCATATATACTCATGTCATGTAGTTGTTAGACACGCATGTGGCGTGTATTTATGTTCATATGCTAGTTCTTTGTGTATGCATGTCATGCAGTTGTAAGCACATGTGTGGTGAGTATTTAGGATACTTATCCTATGTATCATTACATACATTTATGATTTGTATATATGGATACGTGCATGACGTGTATCTTACCTGTTTAGCATCATAGTATGCATATGTGAACACATGGGTGACGTGTATTGTAGGTGATATGACATATTAGAGGTTATAGCTCATTTCTGATTAGTTGTTATAATAATGTGTGTGGCGTGTATTATAGTTGATCTATCTTGATTAGTTGTGATGATGTACATTGCATAAATAGACATGTACGATGGTAGGGTTGGTTGTATCCTACTCATCATGGAAATGTATATATGCTATCGATTATGACTTCCTTCGGGTGTGAGCTAATCGTAGCATGACAGTGTTACATGCATGCTATCGATTGTGGCTCCCTTCGGGTGTGAGCTAATTGTAGCATCATGGAGATGCATGTATCATGTATGCTATCGATTACTTCTCCCTTCGGGTATTAGAGCATCGTAGTCATGCTATTGCTTGCTTATTGCTTAATTGTATGTATCCAGTCTGTGGATGAGTTGAGATTTCCTCTCCCAGATAGGGATTGTATAACCTGGGTTGCCCATGACACCAGTTGTAGTAGAGTGTTTCCCATGCAGCCCGTAGCTAGATAGCTACCTCATGTCTGCCCACGAGACCAGTCGTGGTAGAACGTTTCTCATGTAGACAAGGACCCTAATATTTTGGACTGCCCACGAGATCAGTCATGGTAGAGCGTTTCTCACGCAGTCCATAACTGATGAGCGGGGTGTCTTGATCATCTTTATACCTTGTGGTGGAGCATTGCTCTCACATATGATGATTTATTGTGATGAAGCGTTGCTCTCACATTTGTTGATTGTATTCTGATACTTGCACTAGTACATGTTATAAGTATCCCGAGGTAATTTTGATGTGATCAACCGAATTAAGTTAGGTCCCGTGTAGTTTAATCTTTGTGTCTAAGTGTGTAGGAACTTTGGAACACAAGAAGTTGAGCGAAAGACGCAGCGGACGAGAAGGATGACACGAGAAGCAAGTCAACGGACTCGGTGCATCTGAGGGACGAGAAGCTACGAAAGAGTACACCGGTAAAGCGAGAAAGACGCGGTTCGAGGGACGGGAGGCAAGAAGGATACAGTTAGAGGGACAAGAAGCCAGGGAGGAAGCCTGCTCGAAGAGAAGGCCTGAGTTGGGTTCGAGTGAACTCAACTCTAGACAGCTGGACAATCACCCAAGGCGAGCGAAGCTTGGTCAACTCGGAAGATGACTTGAGGCGCCTCTATGTCTTGGAGGCGCCTTGGAAGAAGAGGCGCTTGAGGCACCTCGGTTGAGATGAAGGTGTCCTGAGCACCGGCCTATGGAGGCGCCTCGACCGCCAACTAAGTGGAGGCACCCCCAATGCTCATAGGCGCCTCACCCGCAACTTCAATGGAGACTGTATACCTATGAATCTCGTTACACTTTATTGATCATGCACTATCTTCTTATATTCGCTGAATATTTCTTTTGTACTCGCTACCCCTTGCTTTCCATTTTATTTTCAGGTTAGCAGGTAAATGTTGATTAGGTCGCTTGGAGGTTTCTGCCTGCGCCGTCTCATTCACATTGAGCATTGATTTATCCCTTTTCATTTGGGGTTGCTTTGCTTTCACATTTACTAATTGAACTTGTGTTGTAATAATTGACTTGTATTTGATCTTTTTGGTTTACTCTGGTAATGTACGTGGTATTTTAAGTCATGTCGGCACGCATTCGAGTTTTGGTTTTATAGTGGGATGGTTCCTTTTGTTCGTTTTTATATCGTTGTGTTTACCCTGTTAGGATATTATTATTATTATTAACTACGTGGTTGTAATTATCTTAGTAGATTATTATTATTATTATTATTATTATTATTATTATTATTATTATTATTATTATTATATTGCGTGGTTGTGATTACTCTGATGGAGTATTATTATTATTACTACACTATGTGATTGTGTTTTTGTGAGTTTTGTGGACTCATATCATGTTATATCTAAGATTGTCAAAGGGGGTATCGTCCGTCTCAACGGAAAAGTGTACCTCCGGGGTGTGACAGATTCAAATCTTAAATCCCTTAATTATTCATTGGAGGACCTAACCATTGTTCCAGGGGCGCTACTCATACTTTTAAAAATTACCTTTATAGACCCAATTAATTTAAAGGTGCACGACTTTTCCTTTTGTTCGTCCATCGAATAAATTCAGAAGCGCAAGCAACTACTCGCCCAACAATCAACTTCTCAAATTTTTCATCATGTCAGAGGAAAATGTTCTACGACACGTCGTAACTAAGATTCAAACCATAGATGCTTGGTTAATCATCTTATCACTGCATCATACCCTAGGACTAGTAAAAATATAAATTTTTTATAATTCAGATATTTAGTTCTTCGAACCGACTAATTCAGAAAATGATCTATTCGATTTATGAAAAAAAATTATCAGCCAGCAAAATTTATCGGAAAACACAAAAATGTATTATGAAAAGATGGTCAGATTTAATTTGATTGAATTAATTATGGCCGAAAATTTTAAAATGTTCAATTAATTTTTATTATATATTTAGAAAGGGTAAAATGTTATTTAGTTTTTAGATAAATCTATTTAATTTTATTATAAATCATGTCAATGTATAAAAAGACTATATAAGAATTATTATTATTTTTTCAATTTCCAACCAAATTAATCACCGTGATCATTGAATTATATATAGTCGCGATGGCCGAAATCTTTAAAATTTAGACAGTTACAGTAATTAAAAAAAAATTGGCTGAAATATTTGAAATCTAGCGCGCGATGCAATTGGATTATTCTGTTAAGAAAATGTAGGATAATTAAAACTATATAAATACCTCAAAGAATAAATGAATGAAACTTGTTCCACAATCAACCCTCAATCTTCTATCCATCACCGGCGACATGTCGACGAAGTTGATCAAGGGGAGCCAAGTGGAGGTGATGCGGTGAAACGCCGACTACTGCCGTATGCTGTCGTACACATGGCACTGCAGTGATCTCCTCTCTTTCAATTCGTGATAGTTCATCGTTTGCCTGGACGACCCTGAGGTACCGGTGCAGTGCGCCTCCCTTCATCGGCTGCTTCCCGTGGAAACCCAGCCACCTGGTCGAATTGTTCGAGGAGCACGCGTGGTGGCCTGCGAAGGTCGTCCGCGTGGATGCTAATCATAGGATCGTCGACGTTTAACTCGGCGATGGAGATCCAAGTTCACCTGTCCAAGCTCTGACAGAGGAAACAATGGATTCACTATCGCAAAAAGGCGAAACGCTCGCCCCCAACGCCCCCCCGTCAATCCGTTTCAGGACCAACACGGAGGAGATAAATCACGAGGGTTAATCTAGCAAGCCCGAACAGTGACTAATGCATAAGAAGGGCAGGAACCTGACTACTAACCAGGATTTGACCCTAAGACCGCATTGTGACAACACCTCATGCACTAGTCATCAGTTCATCCCGTGGGGACAAAACTGTGTTGGGTAAATTTTTTATTGTGACTGGCCCCACCGCAGAGCGGCCCCATACTCCAGAAACTCCCGAAGGGATTTTTTTGGAGAGGCACAGTACCACACTGTTGCTATGAGGGCTCGAACATGGCATCGCAGGCAACATTAGAAATTTGTAATATGTCGCTAAGAGGGCTCGAACTCGGCACCACATGCAACAGATGTCTCTGTGCTTACCACTTGGGATAAGGCACATTGACTAAACCGTGTTGGGTAAACTTTTTATTGTGACTGGCCCCACCGCAGAGGGGCCCCATACTCCAGAAACCCTCAAAGAGTTTTTTTGGAGAGGCACAGTACCACACTATTGCTAAGAGGGCTCGAACACGACACCGCTTATAACATTACAACTTGTAATATGTTGCTAAGAGGGCTCGAACCCGTCACCTCAGGCAACAGATGTCTCCGTGCTTACCGCTTGGGATAAGACACATTGACAAAAATGTGTTGGGTAAACTTTTTATTGTGACTGGCCCCACCACAGAGCGACCTCATACTCCAGAAACCCCAGAAAGGGTTTTTTTTAGAGGCACAACACGGCACCGCAGGCAACATTACAACTTGTAATATGTTGCTAAGAGGGCTCGAACCCGACACCTCAGGCAACATATATCTCCATACTTACCACTTGGGATAAGGCACATTGACAATAACAATACATCCATAGTTCGCTTTGTAGTTTAAAAAAATAACAATACATCCATAGTTGGCTTTGTAGTTGTAAACAAAATACACTTATAGCAAATAGGAGAGTTTCCTGGTTGCAATAATTTGAATATGCATAAACAATAATTAATTGTAGATATACCTTGACAAATCCAATCAAATTAGGCACTACCCAATTGTAAACCTCAATATAAATAAGCTTACCTAGTACACTAATTTCTCGAACAGTTGGCTTGTGTAGAAAGTCAACACGAGAATAGTCGGACAACATATGGATCCATAACTCATTTGATTATATCTGCTCACTACCGACTACACCTTTTATAGAGCAAAGTGGAACTGTTTAAACTATATCAAAAAAAATCAATTTGCGCATTTTCTTTGTGCAAGTCCTCATTCATGTACCAACTTGGGTCCGAATCAAGGTTATACATTCATTTTCTATTTAAAACAAATACATGTGTACAGATTTGAGGTAGGAATTCAGTGTTCATCTCCAAGACAGCATAACCCGAGCAACACATTCACATTCCTTCAGGAGCCCATTTTATAACCTAGCCATATGTAAATGCATCTCAAATTGTCTCAACAATTCCGTACTTGCATTAAATAGCACCCAATGAATCACTAACTGTTAGAAGGCTCAGCAAATCTTTAGATAAGATTCAATTGACGCTCTGAGAATTCTCCAAACTTTGTCTAGAGCTCATATCTTCTGAAGAAAGATCCCTAAAAACAAATGGCCATACAAATTGATAGGGTTGCATATAGTTCAGTTTCCAAAACCCAATTAATAGAATTCACCATTCACTTAAATAACTCAGCTTCCAAGGCTTCTGAGTCAATAGAGAGTGGGAAAAAATGGAGAAGATAGATCATCAAAAGATGTTCCAAGTCAAGCATTTTATCTGGATCAGTCACTATCAGAGTCATTCTCTTTGACTACCCTGAGAATACCGCTAACTAATTCTATCTTCTTTCGTTCTTCTCAATCCCAGGAAATAACGACATTCCTCTTTGGTGACAAATCTGCCTTTCCCTCTTTGAATAAGATATGAACCTTATTTGATGCATTCTTAATACTAAGAGTATTTTGAGTTTTCTACATCTCCCACTAAGTAACGGCCTAAACCCATAGATGGTATGAAGTTATTACAACCTTTTCTGCGTTAGACCATTTCATGTACTCAAATGTGTCTCTTGGGTTATCTAACCCAGCACTAGCTACCCAAGGTTTTGAATCTCCATAACATGGAGTAAATGTGTCTTTAACTGAATGAGTCAACATTGATATATGAGCTATATCAATCACCCAACTAGAAATAGTCTGGGTTGGTACTGTTGGTGGTATTTCCTGAGACTATAATCCCGGACCTCCCATAGGGGTGTGATGAGCTTGACTCATGCTATAAGACTCAACCTCAATCGGAACGCCAGAAAAATTCACCTCTCGGGCATTAGATCCATGTCCCATTGACTCAATAGGTCGTCTCTGTGGTCGACCCAGACCTTGACCATGAACAGTGGCTGACCTACCTTAAGTCATACCTATTATAGACATCTAGGTAAGAATTAACAGAAATATAGGTTACCTGTTACATAACTTACCTCCTATAGCTCGAAGATATCATGTCGTTGCCTTGCCCCAAAAATCAAAAAGTCACATCGAGAAAGCAACCCACGAAAAATCCAAATCACAAAAATTAGGCTTTCGTAACCTGTGGCTCTGATACCAATAAATTATCACAAGATATGAGTCAAGAAACTCAGAACAAAACACAACCACACAGTATAGATAATAAAAATAAAACAAAGTAAGCAATATATATGGTCTACTCAGGAAAGTTGTTATCAGCTTGAACCCCGAGGGCTTCTTTTATAGGCTGCGTTCGGTCGACTGAAAAATCGATTAGTCGATTGATCCTCCTATCAGTCGAATGAACCCGCGCCCTTCCTTCTTTGCTCTGATCTGATCCGTTCGATCCCGGAAATCACGCTTGATCGATCGACTGATAAATTTTATCGATTGACTGATCCCTGTGTTTACCTTTTCTGCGTTGATACGATTTGGCAACTGTTTCTTTCCTTCTTTGTTCGGTCGACTGATCCCAATGTTTCCAAGTATAAATCCTCTGTTCGATCCTGTGCTAATTTGATCTGATCGGTCAACTGAACCTCCTGTTCGATCGACCGAACCTAAGTTAAATCCGAACTTTATTTTATCTGCAAAACAAAGTTAGCACAGGA
>JBBUKS010000002.1:9369335-9383928 GCA_038050645.1 Hedychium gardnerianum | reverse complement strand
GAGAGGCCTAAAAATGGGGCATGGGCCTTATCGGCTAGCACAACCCCCCATGTCAAGCATTGTAGACTCCTGGACTCCTCTTGAAAAATGGTCTTTAAATCCCATTTTAGCTCCTTTTCGCGTCCTATCAATGAAAACATACAAAAGCAGCTCTCCAAACTAGAAAGTAACAAAATGAAACACTAATAGATGAAAACATGTGATATATGCATTAGAAATGGGATAAAATATATGTCAAACTAAGATAAAAATCCTATATGAAATGCACACATCAATCATGCGAAGGAAGTTTGTCAATTGGGAGCTATCACTACCCATTAGCTCAAATTGAATAAGTTGACACCATAACCAACTTCAATGCAAGTCAAAATAACCCATATTCGAGGACTTACAACCTCGAGTGGAGAAATCATCCAAACTTCTCATATCGCAACAATCAAAATCAAAAAGGACAAGGGAGTTTTGGACAATCAAGTGGACAACAACCTTCCCCTCAGCCGGATAGACTTGATAGAATTAAAAATATGTTGAAGAATCTCATGAATAAACATTCTCAACTAACCGATGAAATCATCCAACTAAAAGGTACGATTGTCAAGTTAGAAAGTCAAACTGATATACTTGAAACTCAACTTGTGCAAGTCGTAAGTTCTTCAACAAGGAAATTGGGGACATTTCCATGGAAGCCTAAAGTAAATCCTGTGGAGCATTGCAATGTAGTAACCTTGAGGAGTGACAAACAATTAATTGAACCTCAAGCATTGCCATGGGTCTAAATGGAAGCCCAAGTCCCTATAAGTGAAGCAACCTAATTTTCCCCCGACTACGACTATATTCAAGAGGTACATGAAGAGAAGAAGGAAGATTCTAATCCAAGATCTCCACTAAGAGTCTATGTACACTGATGTGCATAGATTATATATGCTTTTAGGCATTATTTATTGCATATCTACTTGTATTTAACTAAGTATGATCTACATTATCACACCCTATTTCATTATATTGTCATGCTTTTACTCCTTTAGTTTGGAGATATGCTCTCTTTGTATTTTCATTAACAAGACGCAATTTGGAGATAAAATGGATATTAGAGCAAGCTTGATGAGCAAAACTCAATAAGCATGGTTGTGCCTCTTCAAGGCACGATCGTTCCTTCATTAGACAAGAAATGGTCATGCCTTATAGGCATGACTGTGTCTCCCAAGGGACCAAATCTAGTTTCCAGCAAGCCCCATGACACGACCGTACTTCCTAGGCATGGTTGTGCCTCTTCAAAAGCTCCCCTTAACAATTCCAGAAGCTCCCATGACCAGGCCATGCTAAAAGGCATGGTCATGTCTCTCTTCCAGTCATGCCACTCAGAGATTCCAGCAACAACAATCGCTAGGTCGGTTGGCCAGGTTATGCCCAAAGGCACGACCATGTCTTTCTCCTGAAGTTTCTCATGGCATGGCCAAGCCTGATAGGCACGACCATGTGGGTCAACTATAAAAGGGGTTTGAGATCCCCTTTTTAAGGGAGAAAGGGTTTTCCTTTCAAGCGAACATACGAGGTCCATTTTCTAGTCGATTTCAACGATCTGTCTATCTCCGAAGCTTGGATTTCATCCCGAAGACGCCAACATCTTCTTGATAAGCATCTCTTCCTCTCTATTCTTTGTTTAGATTATAAGAATGTTTCTTTTCATGTCTTCGGTTTGTTCCCTCCTTGCTATGGAGTAGATCCCCTAGATTCTAGGATGTAGGGAGTAGTTTTGATGTGATGTTGATATATAAACTATGAATTTGCCAATTTCCTTGTTCAATGACATGTTTATGACTTGTTCTATATGTGTTGTGTCTTATTTATGTTTGAATGAATGTGTGTTTGAAGTGTATGCATATAGATGTGAAAGATTGACCATCATGTAGAGAAGAGACTTTAGATGGTATGACTGGGGAACTCTTAGTGATAGAGAGTTATCCTTTAACCGAACTTTCTAGAGTCATCACCTTGAAATGGGGAGCAATTATCCGCAAGGGATTGACTAATTAGTGTTTAATTGATTTACATCAATTTAATATTAGGAAGTTATTTGTGTAATCTAGATTGTATGAATGGAGAGCCCTTAGTGACAGAGGGTAATCATTTAACCAAAATGTCTATGTTACCTCTTCTACTTAATAGCATTGAATGAATAATGGTGTAAATACTTCTGTGTAACCTCCACAGGTTCCTACCGATAATTTGGTTAGAATTCCTGTAAGTATGTAAACATGGAGGGTAAGGGAATGAACAATCCATAGTATGTCAACTAGCATCATAATGAAATCAAAATCCTAGGATCACCTTCCGAAACTATTTTCTCTCTTAGCAACCATCCACTCTCACTGGACCTCTCAACCTCCCTCTCTCTCTCTCTCTCTCTCTCTCTCTCTCTCTCTCTCTCTCTCTCTAATTCACAAGCTTTCATACAAACTTCGATTGTTTAGATAACTTATTTTATGAACTCACTAGTGCTTAATTAACAATCCCTGAGGATCGATATTTTTTATTATTTGACGACTTAGCCATGCACTTGCGGTTTAGACAACAAGTTTTTTTGTGCCGTTGTAAAGACTATTTCAGATTAACATTAGTGATAAGCAATTTAGTTAGTCTAGATGTTTTTCTTTTTGTTAATAAATTTTTGTATTTTCTTATTTTGTGAATAACTTTGCAATTCATTTTGTTTTCTTCAATTCTGCATTTACTTTTGTGCAAATAATTCTGTCTTGAAACTTTGACTTGAAATGACTTGGATTTGTTCTTTTTGTATGCGAAAGGTTAATATTGCAAGAGATCTTTTGCATGTTGATCCTGAGATTGACAGAACATTTAGAAGAAGAATAAATATGCAAAAATAGTTAAAAAAGAGCAAATTCAGTCCACCATGACAAACAAACCACTGAAAGATTATGCAACACCTTATGCAAGGGGCCTAAGGTCTAGTGTCACCAGACCTTTTATTGAAGCCAACAATTTTGAGATCTAACCCACTATCATATCTATGGTTCAACAAAACTAATATGGAGGAGGACCTACTAAAGACCCAAATCAACACTTAAAAACTTTCTATGAGATCTGTGGAACCATGAAAATGAATGAAGTTTCAGCGAAAGTCATCAGATTATTACTATTTAATTTTTCATTGAGGGACAGAGCAAAAGTGTCACTCAACTCTTTTCCGACCATAGTATTACAACATGAGAGCAATGTGAACAAATATTCTTGGAGAAGTTTTATCCTCCAAGTAAGACTGCACACATGAGGAATCTCATTGCAAGCTTTATGCAAAAAGAAGGAGAATCTCTTTATAAACCTTGGGATAGATTTAAAGGTCTTCTTCGACAATACCCCCACCATGGATTAGAGAAATGACTAGTTATCCATACTTTTTATAATAGAATCAACTATCAAACAAAGGTGTCCTTGGATTCCGCAGCTAGTGAAGTTCTAATGAACAAGGGTCTTGATGAAGTTAAAGAAATAATTGAAAGTGTGACATTAAATCATCATCAATGGGAATCGGAGAGAAGCAACCTAATCAAAATTTCTGGAAGACATGATGTAAACACATTGAGCCTAATTTCTGCAAAGATGGATGCTCTAACAAAAAGACTTGACTCAATGAACGTGAATCCAATTAATGCGATAATTTCAAGTTGTGAAATCTGTGGTGACAATAAACATACAAAGGAAGCTTGTCAAATAGGAGTAATTTCTACACAATTGGCTCAAATTGAACATGTTGATGCTATTGACAACTTCAACTCAAGATCCAACAACCCATATTCAGAGACTTACAATCTCGGATGGAGGAATCACCCAAACTTTTCCTATCGCAATAATTAAAAACAAATGGGACAATTATCCGGCTTTCAACAAAACTCACAACCCTCAAGAATAGAGAAAATTCTTGAGGATATTCAAGTTACCCAATTGGAGATGAAAAATGATATCAAGAAACTTTGTGAAAGAATGGACAATGCTGAAAATCATCTCAAAATTCTTGATAATCAAGTTGCACAAGTAGCTAGCTCCTCCTCAAGACCTCAAGAGACATTTATGAGAAAACCTAGAAAAAAAACCCTATTGAGCATTGCAACATTGTTGAGTTAAGAAGCGGACGAACCTTGGGAGAACCCCAAGTGACTACTACAAAGAAAGGGATCAAACGTATGCCGATTAGAGAGCGAACTCCTTCCTCTTCACATAATGATCATATTCAAGAGGAAGTTGAGAACGATGGACCAATTAAAGGACCCCGGTGAGGAGATACGTACCACTGATTCACTTTCCTCAACGAATAACCAAGGCAAAGAAGGATGAAGAATTCAACAAGTTTCTTGAAAAGGTCAAAGAACTATGCATTGAGATTCCCCTCATTGACGTCTTACAACAAATGCCCAAATTTGCTAAATTCATGAGGAAAATCATTTCAAATCGATGCAAGAAAGATGGGTATGAGACTATAGCTCTAACTGAGGAGTGTAGTACTCTGCTTCTAAATACGCTACCTCAAAAGCTCAAGGATCCAAGGAGTTTTTCTATCCCATGCAAAATAGGCACAACCATAATTGATAAAGCATTTTGTGATCTAGGAGCAAGTGTTAGTCTAATCCCATTTTCTGTTTGTAAGAAACTTGGACTCAATAATCTCAAGTTAACCACCATGATATTGCAACTGGTGGACTATTCTTGTAAATACCCTATGAGTATTATTGAAGATGTATTAGTATAAGTAGAGGGTTTCATAGTCCCTACTGATTTTGTGGTCTTAAACATAGAAGAGGATCCAAAGATTCCCATCATTTTGGGAAGGCCTTTTCTTACCATGACCGGAGCGATAATAGATGTCAAAAATCACAAGCTCCAATTGGAAGTGGGCAAGGACACTATAGAATTTGATTTATTTAAGGCCACTAATACATTTTCAACTGTTAAAAATTTATGTTGCCGGTTGGTAGGACACAACAAAAAAAGAAGAATCTCCACCCCAACGATCAACTATCGGACATAGCACTAAGTTCAGCAAGTCAAGAGAACATGCCCGAGATGAAAAAAAGACAAATATATTTTCCAGGCAAGAGCCCAGATGAAGGAAGGGTTTGAAGTTCCAACTTACCATGATGGAGGGGTATGCTACCCCTTTAAGTAAAGGCTCCAAGTTGACAGGGGTCGAGCTTGTGACCTTAAATTAGC
Organism: Hedychium gardnerianum; assembly: GCA_038050645.1. Lineage (NCBI taxonomy): Eukaryota > Viridiplantae > Streptophyta > Magnoliopsida > Zingiberales > Zingiberaceae > Hedychium > Hedychium gardnerianum. The sequence continues at coordinate 9,378,705 of JBBUKS010000002.1, read as the reverse complement.
GCTTCTTAGGAGTCAACCCAAGCGTTCACATTTCTATTTTTTGTTTTTGTTTTTCTTTTCGATTTCTTCATTTTGATCTTTATTTGAATCTTCATTTTCCTTTCTTTTTAGGCTGCACTCCTACACAAGTTGGCCATGGGCCTTAACATGGGCGTGAGGAGTTTTGAAGAAAAAAATGAAGTTTGGTTGTGCCCAAAAGTCACATCTATGCCTTAATAGTAGCATAGGCCAAATGAACCATGGCAAGGTCATGTGGTTTCACACGGTTGTGCCTCATCCAATGGAGCCACTAGATCAAGCCACAACATGGTCATGTCTTTTCACACTTCATTGCCCCACTGAAGCAACTCTTTGGTGATTTCGGACATGCCCATGTATAGAAGGTGCAATTTCCATATCATGCCATGGTGTGGCCGTGTCTTTTGACATGACCATGCCAATCCAAAGGAAGAAGCAAAGCAGCCGAGACACAGCCGTGTTTTTCTTTTGACACACGACCGTGTAAAAATAAACTTGGTCGTGTCTTTCGACACAGCCGTGTGAAGACTCCTTGAAGCCACAACATACATCATGTCGAGATCGTTTTTTGGCATGATCGTGTGGCATGATACTTAAGGCACGACCCATGCTCCCCATTCACACGGTCGTGCCTCCCTTTTTCCACCCCTTCTTCTTCTCTCTTCTTAAATTTCTCCCCTTCTCTCCTCCAAATCAAGATCTAAGCTCCTTCCTTCCTCACCTATCCTTCAGATCTCCTCTCCAAGGCAAGATCCAACCTCTTACCCTTCTCAATTATTCTCCAATTTCTCAAAAGAAGAGTCTTCTCATTCCCTCAATCCCTCTTCTTCAAGCCTTCTCCCAAAGAACTCCCCTCTTCAAGATCTCCCATCTCCTTTCTTGAACACCCCTCTTCAAGATCCCAAGATCTCTCATTCCTTTCTTCCCCTTTCTTGATTTCTCTCTGAGATCTCTAGATCTTTAGATCTCAAGCTTTCAAGATCTCTCTCTCTCTTGCTTCCTTTTCCCCCACAAGCAACCAATCAGCCTTCTTTCACTTGTGACCTTACAACATGTTGAAGCAATTCTGCAAAAGTGGTGGATCTAACAGAGGAGATGACCCCGGAAAAGTAAAAAGGAAAGGCAACCGATAAAGGGAAGACCATCGACAAAGGGAAGTGTTGGGCACATGACGAAGATAATGAGAATTCCTATGGTATAATTTTTCATAATGATTAGCAAAAAGCTAAATTTGATGTTCTTGTTACTTGTAGATTGATTTGTACTCATTACCTTGACAATTACACGTTGGATGTCTTAGGAATTAAAATTGATATGGAGTGGATGATAAGTAATTTAGGTTAGAATGATTTGATGAGTCTTCGATACCCAACCTACCCTAGCCCTTGAATTCCTAAGCTCCATAAAGACCTACTTTGCTTCTGAGAATGGTAATGATGGGAATATTAACTTATGTTTAATGAATAACGACTATGAATGGTCTCTCTTTTATTTTAAAAATTATTTTTGTTTGCCCACCGAAGTATTTCATAGGTTTGATTGTTCCTTCAATAGTAAGAAATTTTGGAGTGAAATTGTAGAGATAGATGAACCCTATGATCCTTCATGTTCCAAGGCTTCTTGTTTTCAAAACCTAGTTTTTCGCTATATACACTATGTTATGAGTAAGAGCATCTTTGGTTGCGGTGATAGTGAAGGTGTCATGAGAAAAATAGAGTTTATTATTTTTTGGCAATGTTGAAGGAGCTCGAATTTGATTTAGGGTTTCATTTTCTTCATAACCTTGAGAGATTAAGTAAGGGTGTCTTCATGCACCATTGTGTTTGGCAGGTTGATTACACACATTGCCTCCCAATTAGTGTGTGAGCTATTCAGATTAGATATTGTACATGGTAGCTCAAAGATTGATATTGATACGTGTGTGGCAATGAAATTGATATATGAGGAGCATGCTTCCCACCAACAAATGTTGGAAGGGCATGTTGCTAAGACTCAGGGTTAGTACTATGAGGTACAAGAGCATTTTAGGAGAACATAGTAGTTCCAAGGCCAGGTTTCTAATTTCTTTGACCATCAATACTAGGAGTGGGCCAGGGAGGAGGAATTTAAACGATCATTGGATGTGACAATGTAGCAGTTTGCTAGTCTTTATCAATATCATGAGCACCTTGACAACTGTTACGAAACCACAAGTGCACGGTTACATCGTCACTAATATAAAAGATTATCAATCCTATAGGGACTGAGGAAAAACACACTAGTGAGTCTATGAAGCAAGTAGCTAGACTAATCAAATTGTTGGTGAAAACTTGTGAACTTAAGAGAGAGAGATGGAGAGAGTGTGTGAGAGGTCAAGGTCTAAGAAGAAGTGAATGCAAGAGAGTTGGGAAAATTGGTTTGGGAAGCGATTCTATGATTTTGATTTCACTATGATGCTAGATAATGTCCCTAAAGTATGTTCATCTCCTTATCCTCCATACTTACACTTATGTAGCTAAGGAGTAGTCCCTATTTCAAGGTCTTTTGACCTTAGACGTGGTTACATATCGATACCCTTTGTCCTTAAGGGCATAGTAAGTTCGATTGAATGTGTATCCTTTATCACTAAGGATCTCCTAATTATTCAGTCTAGTAACCATCATAAAATAGGAACTAATCCTTCATATCTACATGCATTAGTAACATACACATTTCATCAAACATGTACAATGCACCACACACATAGAACAAGAAGTAAATATCTCATAGAAATAAGGAAATTAGCATATTCATAGTTTATACATCAACAATCACATCATAGTTACTCCCTAATCCTAGAATACAAAGTATCTACTCCATAAACAAGGGGAGAAAGCATGAAGACAAGAAAGTAAATATTCTACACCCTAATCTAAAGAAAGGGGGAAGAAATGCTTAGTCGGATGAAATCTTTGTCTTCGGGAGCACTCTCCTTTCTTGGATGATGTATGGAGCAGAGAAAACGGCCTAGGATCATCGGTGGAGAGCCCTAGAAAATGATGGTGGCTGGACCTTATGGGTTCCCTTGAAGGGAAGATAACCCTCCCCCTCACAAAAGGGGAAAAAATCAACTTTTATAGGTAGGGGACACGACCTCTGCCATCTAGACACACGGTTGTGCCTAGAAGGCACGTGCAGAGGCTGAGGTTTAGCTGGTTGGAGGCACGACCATTCCCGGATGACATAACCCCTATTTGAGAAGGCTCTAGAGGCTAGGCACGACCCTTAGCTGAGAAGATATTGAAGGCAAGGCATGATCATTCTTTTTGGGCACAACCCCTAACTGAGATCTTCCAGGAGTCTCTCACGACCATGCCTCTAGAAAAACCTATGATCTAGATCCATGTGGCAATGAAATGCATCATAATCCTTAGTGATTCATGTTAATCCTATCCTATAGTTTCATTGGTGAGCGTGATACAAGAATTTGTTTAAAAATGATATGAGTAATAGTTCTTTGTGCTCGGTGCAAATAAGTGGCCTAACATTTAAAGTGTCAACTCCCAAGCCTTGTCAAATCGTCATCTAACCATGTTCCTTATGCTCCCAGTGATAGGCACTTACCTGTCATACGCATGGTTCATCTTTCTCAAACTACACAAGGTCTTAAAGGATAGCTAAGATCACGAGGAACTTAACAGTTATTTTCCAATAACCTAACTTGGTCTCAAAGGGGTAACCTATTATTTTACACTCACGACAATTGTTTTTTATTCCCTTATTCAATCATTTTTTGGGTGCTTTTATGAAGCATTATGTAGCACTATAAGTAAAGAGTTTTTAAATTTTTTTAAATGAGTTGACGTGATCCGAGTTTCTCTAGTAACCAGAATGTAATTGAGAAGTCACCTTAGAAACACAAGTACTAGTCAAGTTCTATGAATCATGACTATTTTTAAATGTATCGACTATCAAAGTCAAGCATAATATAAAAGAGATCCTAAGACTAGGCCAATTCTCAAACACATATAGTTAGAAACATGTTCACTTCATGCTACTATGGACAGGAATAAGTAGTCCACTAAACATACTTGCACATACATCATAATACATGAAAATGTGATGGTGGTGCAACCGACATGCCACAAAACTGAACCAAACTAAATTAAACAAATGCAAGAACAAAACTAAACTATATACATATGTACAACTCTCCCCCAGACTTGGACATTTCATTGTCCCAATGAAATCAATAAGGTGGTGCAGGGTCATAATCGAGAAATCCTTCCAATCCATCTAGTACAGGCACCCAACCCTTGTTTTCCAACTGTTTGTGATAATGGTACATAGAGACAATTTATATATGAGTCTGTCTCATTATAGCCCAAAAATCCTCTTGTTTCTTCTAATCATTCCTTTTCACTTCCATGAAATCAGTGATCTCTTTAAACAACTCTTCCTCTCTCTTAAAATGATCTAACATATATTGAAATTATTCATCCGACATCAATTTGTGTTTCTCTGATAGGTGTTTATGTATAGTATGGTCGTGAAGAAGGGTATTTAAAATAGAGTGAAATGCGAAAAATTTGAACCTTGAAAGAGGATGGCTACTTAAAGGAATGTGAATGGGGGGTTCTATAGGCAAGGGTTGTTTATAAGAATTTAACATTAACCAAATTTCATTGATTCAAATGGTGGTTAAGTCATGATTTAGCAAAAGTAAAGGGAATCCATTTTTCAAAATAAGACTGTGTCCATTTTCATCCCTTTTTATCTTTCGTATAGCCACACATAAGTCAATATCGATCCCAGGGCTATTTTCCACCATTTCTAACCCTTCTATGTCACAACCTAAGATAGTCGCTATACGAGTAAGCAACCCTCCCAAAATGATCGGACTATGAAAAAATATCTTCCTAGCCTCACTAGGTGTTTTACAAAATGAAATACTATATTGACATTAATATTCTCAATCATGGCCCATAGACAAAATAATTCACATTTATGCACAGTCACTTCATTTTCACTTTGTCTAAAAATTATATGTCTCATTGCTAAGTGAATGTAACGAAAATTTAGGTTTACAATGCATGTGTTATAGTACACAGTCGTGCCCTAGGGCATTATTACCCATGGGTCCACCACACAGTCGTGTGTGAAAAATATGGCCGAGGCTTGAGGGGCCACTGATCCCTCGACACGGCTATGGTTCGAGTTTTTTTTTTGATGGGGAAGAGAAGAGGCCCGACCGTGTGTAAAAAACATGGTCGTGGCTTGAGCTCTCGCTGAACCATGGGCACGACCATGTGTAAAAAACATGGTTAAGTCTTGAGAAGCTCTTGTTCGAGGGGCATGATCGTGTGTTGAGAGACACGACCCGTGCCTGACTCCTTGCTGATGGGGGAGCACGGTCGTGTGTTGTGGGACATGGCCGTGTGGGGGAAAACACCATTGGCCCTACTTCATCTCCAAAGGCCCCGCCTTAGCTTTTTCTCCCTCCATTGGCACTCCACGCCCGTGGAAACTCCACTGTCAGCTCATGTGGGCCAATAAACCTACAAAAGAAAATAAAAACAAAGATATAAATGAAGAAACCAAAATCTGCAACTAAGGTGAACCCTTGGGTTGCCTCCCAAGAGCGCTTGTTTAAGGTCATAAGCTCTACGCCTGATTTTCATCTTCTAGTGGACAAGGTTCAGAAAAGTAAAGTCTTTGATCTTCCTCAATTTGCATTCATAAGAAATATCTCTTTAATCGCTGCCCATTCACCAAGTAAGATCTTGATTCCTTGTTCTAAATATCGACTGCTCCATAAGTGTATAAATTTTGAATTCTATAGGGTCCCATCCATCGTGATCTTAGCTTTCCAGGAAAAAGTTTTAATTTAGAATTGAATAGCAAAACAAGATCCCCTTCTTGGAATTCTCGCCGCATAATGTGTCTATCGTGTCATTTCTTTATTCTCTTCTTATAGGATTTTACATGCTCATAGGCATCCATTCTTAACTCATCTAGTTCATTAAGTTGTAGTTTTCTTTTCTCTCCGACTAACTTCAAATCAAAATTGAGTTTTTGTATTGCCCAATACACCTTATTCTCCAATTCTACCAGAAGATGGCAGGGTTTCTCATAGATTAACTAAAATAGTGTCATTCCAATGGGAGTCTTATAGGCAGTTCGATAAGCCCAAAAGCATCATTTAACTTTAGAGACCAATCCTTCCTTGTCGTAGATACTGTCTTCTCCAATATACTTTTGATCTCTCTATTCAAAATTTTTACTTGCTCACTTGTTTGTGAATGATACGGCGTTGTAATTTCGTGGCTCACCCCATATTTCTTGAGTAGGGTTTCAAACTACTATTTGATGAAATGGAATCCTCCATCACTTATGATCGCTCTAGGAACTCTAAATCGAGGGAAGATTATCTTTTTGAACATCTTGATAACTATCCTAGCATCACAAGTAAGGGAAGCTATAGCCTCCATCCATTTAGACACATAGTCTATTGCAACTAGGATGTAGTTATTTCCACATTATGAAGGAAATGGCAACATGAAGTATATTCCCCATACATCAAACAACTCAACTTCAAGAATATTGTTCAAAGGCATTTCATGTTGCTTAGTAATATTACCTATTTTTTGACGGTGATCAAAAGATAGCATGTATTCTCGGACATCTTTAAACATATGGTGCCAAAAAAATCCAACTTGCGAAATTTTTGTTGCTGTTTTTTCAGCTCCTAGGTGTCCACCATAAGATGAGGAGTGACACTGATATGAAATTTTCTTTGTATCATCCTCAGGCACACATCTTTGGTAGAATGCATCACCACACTTCTTATATAAGAGGGGTTCATCCCATACATAATATTTGACATCAGTGAAGAATTTCTTTTTCTACTAGGCAGTAAGATTTAACGGAAGAACCCCCACTGGCAAGATAGTTTGCAAAATTGGCAAACCATGGTATATTCACGTTGGAGAGGGATAAGAGATGCTCATCTGCAAAAAAATTATTAATGGATAAATCATCCCTAACTTTCCCTTTCCCAACATGGTATTCCTAGACAAATGGTCTGCTACCACATTTTTTGTACCTTTCTTATCTCTGATCTCTAAATCGAATTCTTGAAGGAGCACTATCCATTTGATGAGTCGTGGTTTAGCGTCTTTCTTACTAAGCATATACCGAATGGTTATATGATATGTATAGACTATCACCTTTGACCCTACCAAATATGATCTAAATTTGTCAAATACAAATACAACTGTCAATAATTCCTTTTTAATAGTGGCATAATTTATTTGGGAATCATCTAAGGTCTTGCTAGCATAGTGGATATAATGCAATTTCTTATCCTTTCTTTGTCCCAATATTTCCCCTATAGTAAAATCGCTTGCATCACACGTGATCTCAAAGGGAAGTCCCCAATTGGTACTTGGATTATGGGAGCAGTTATGAGAGCACTTTTGATCTTGTTGAAGGCCTCTAAGCAATTTTTGGCAAAATTGAATTCTGTATCTTTTAATAATAAATTTGTCAACAGTTTAGAGATTTTGAAAAAGTCTTTTATAAAACGTTGATAGAATCTTGCATGACCTAAGAAGCTTCTTATACCCTTCACACTGATTGGTGGGAGAAATTTCTCAATTGCTTCGACCTTTGCCTTATCAACTTCAATCCCTCATTCAGAAATTTTATGTCCCAAAACAATTCCTTCATTGACCATAAAGTCACACTTTTCCTAATTCAGGACCAAGTTTACCTCTTCGCATCTTCATATGACTCTTGAAAGATTCGATAGGCATGTGTGAAATTCTGTCTCATACACTGAAAAATTATCCATAAAAACCTCCATTATGTCTTCTATCAATTCCATGAAAATGGTCATCATACAACTCTGAAAATTAGCAGGAGCATTACATAAGCCAAAGAACATTCGTCTATAAGCGAAAGTTTTATATGGGCATGTAAAGGTAGTCTTCTCCTGATCCTTAGGGTGTATAGGGATTTGATAAAGCCCAAAATACTCATCTAAGTAGAAGAAATATGAGTGCTTTGCCAACCTTTCATGCATTTGTTCGATGAAGGGAAGAGGAAAATAATCTTTTCTAGTCTCTTTGTTCGACTTTCAATAATCAATGCACATTCTCCACCCGACAACTGTCCTAGTTGGGATCAACTCATTATTTTCATTCCTAACCACTGTGGTCCCTCCTTTATTTGGAACTACATGCACTAGGTTTACCCACGGACTATCCGAGATGGGGTAAATGATCCCCGTATCTAGCAATTTGAGCACTTCTTGTCTGACTACCTCTTTCATGTTAGGATTTAACCTTCTCTGATGTTCGACTAAGCTTTTATGGTCATTTTGCAGTAAAATTCTATGCATGCACAAAGCAGGGCTAATTCCTTTGATATCATTGATGATATATCCAATTACCTTCCTGTGCAAACTGAGCTCTTTGATCAATTTTCTTGTTTCCGCTTCATTTAGGCTTCCATTAATAATAACTGGAAATTTAGAGTTTGGCCCAAGAAATTTATATCTCAGGTTAGAGGGTAAAGGCTTTAGTTCTACCTAAGGTGGCATAATTTATGGTACAGCTAAGGTCGGTTCCAATGCCTTTATCTTCTAATACTCAGGAGTTAAGCCATGAACTTCATCCAATCTTTGCACAAATTCTTCAAACTCATCATTTTGAACCCCTATCCTTCCATACATCAAGTTTCCTCTTGAGGGTCTTCTAGTGTGTGTTGGAGAACTCTTTCAAGAACATCCCCTTCTTTCCATAAAACTTCTTCTCAATCCCTATCAGAATATGTCTTAGTTAGTCGATTCGTTTATCATTTGGTTCAGGGATCTACTATACCAAGGTGGCAGTTTCTCCACTATGTCATCTTGTTGCTCAAAGTTTTCATATAGCTCATTATTTTGCACCTCAGGGATTCTTAGTGAGGGAGTCATCAAATTCTCTCCTGACCATTCGTTAATGTTCATTACTACCCGGACAATCAAATCATATGCTTACTTCAGACTTCTATTCATCAGAGAACCTCTTGTAGCTAAATACAACTAAGTATTGTTTAGAAATGACAATCCGATATAAAATATGTAGATTATCAACCACTCTTCCAACCCATGATATGGACATTGTTGTAGTAAGGTCAAGTATCTATCCCATGCTTGGCACAATGACTCTTCATCTTCTTGCTCAAAGTTCATAGTTTGATTTCTCATATCAGTTGTCTTTCTTGGGGGGAAATACTTGTTTAAAAATTTTCACTCTAATTCTTCCCAAGTGGTGATACTTTTAGGTTGCAGAGTGTTTAACCAAGCTTTGGTTGTGTCTTTGAGGCTGAAGGGAAAGGCCAATAACAA
>JBBUKS010000002.1:9333728-9364792 GCA_038050645.1 Hedychium gardnerianum | reverse complement strand
TTAGATTTTGATGTTTTGATAAAGTATTTAAGTTAAGTATTAACTTGTGATTTGATGTGTGTATTTGAATATGCAAGTACTGTAGGAACATATATAGAGTAGATTGACTTGGCTTGATAAGTTGATAGGTCGAAGTCTTAAGAAGTTCAATGGTGACAAAAGGCGAAATGTTCATCTTCAACGCCTCCGTCAGTCCGTCTTAGGACCAACACGGAGGAGGTAAATCACGAGGACTAGTCTAGCTAATCCGAACAGTGACTAGTGCATAAGGGAGAGCAGGAACCTGATTACTAATCAAGATTTGACCCTCAGACCTCATGATGACAACACCTCATGTATTAGTCATCAGCTCATCCCGTGGGAACGTCTTAAGAGGTCCAATGAGATTAGAGAAAGATGATATGAGACATTTAATGGATCACAAGATGAAGAGCATCAAGGCAACGAGGATGACAATCAAATGAAGTAAACTTCAATGACAAAGAGATGAAAGATAACATGGAGATGAGCCATGAGCTTAGACATGTGACCTAAAGGAAGAGGATATCTAGGTGAGGCCATGTAAGGGTAAGTCTCTAATGAGCTGTGTGGATTGAGTAATTTGTATTTATGGGGGATGAGGTAAAATTCAATTTAGGCTGACTCGATCATAAAAGACTATAGTGATGATTTACTAATCAATTGGTATAGACTAGTTGACAAGTGACTAAGAATTTTAATATCTTAAATGGATTCAGAGTTTAAGAGATTAGTTGTTGAGTTAACTATTAAAAAAATTTAGTCAACTAGTGCCCACGTGAAAAATAGTCGGGAGTTATTCTACGTGACTAGATTACAAAGAAGCAATTTATTGATAGTGACAAACTAGTTGATTATTAGGCGACAAATAATTTTAGAGTAGGATTTGAAAGGTATAAAAGAAGAACTTTTAGAGGATTTGAACATTGACAAATTAGAGTTGATCAAACACTAATAAAAGCTTTAGTATTTTTTTTTTCAATTCCCTTTTTATTACTTATTGTAATCTTGCATCATAATAGGTTTCTCTGCCTTTAATATTAATTAAGAAGGAACAAATTAATATACTTTACTTTTCAAGAGTAATTTATTGATAGATCATAGGTCATGACATACGAGTTTAGGAGTTACATATTACATCGATTGTATATGTATGTTTTTTTTGTATAATTATTTTTTATGATCTAGAGTTTATATAGAATCACATTTATATGTATTTGATCACTATTTATTCACTTTTAGTGAAATGTTATTTTAGTGGTCCCTTCAAGATGACTTTCACATTTGGGAAAGAGATAAATCACAAAAGATATTTATGTTAGCATAATAATCTTTTATATAAAAAAGATTATGTATCTAACCAGATATTTTATATTCATTAAAAATTAATTTAATATCTATTATAATAAACATCCATATAAATACTAACTGTCCTACTTTTAGTGGATTTTAAATAGTTCTTACTAAGATAAAGAGGAGACTATAAGTATGTTTATTTATTTTTATAAAGGAGAAGGTATTTTACAGGATAAACGGGGGGAAGCTTTAATCGGGCCGAATTTTAATTCATGCGGCCCACAAGTAGCCCATAACTTTTTGGTTCTCATCTGGCTTGTGACCCAAGCAACAACTCATCCTTTATACCTTCTTCCCCGATCGAGCGAGCGCACTCTGTTTAGGGTTTCGATCGCACCCACCCAGTTCTCATTCGCCATGGCCAATCCCAGCTCCTCCTCTGCCCCCGCGGACGCTTCCAAGCCTTCCGTCAAGGATAACAAAAAAAAGAAGGACGAGAAAAAAGAAGAAGATCTGGTGATCCCCAACTACTATATCCTACTTATCACTTTTATCATTCCGTCTTCTGGACATTTATCAATGTTATTTGTGCAGTCGGATGAGGATTTGGCGTTAAAGCAGCAGCTCGAACTCTATGTGGAGAGGGTTCAGGACGCAGATCCGGGTGTGCAGAAGCTTGCCCTCGAGAGCATGAGGTTTGCCATGGGTTCGCTTGGAAATAATTTTATATTTGTGTAAATTTTCTTAAAAATTTCTCTTTTTAATAGGCAGGAGATTAGAACGGCGACAAGCTCCATGACGTCTGTTCCTAAGCCTCTGAAATTCTTACGTCCGCATTATGGTACTTTAAAAACATATTTTGAGACAATGCCAGAGTCTGATTTAAAGGTGAAGTTTGTCACTCGCGATACTTCACATTCCAGATTATCAGAAAATCTTTTGTCGGGAAATAACTCTACTAAGTAGCACAGTGTTTTGAAACTTAACGTTTACCATGGACGGTAATTGTGAGTAAAAATAGTACTGCAGTTGGATAATTGAGTTATTGATGTGTGCTAATTACTTTTGACTTTTGTCTTAAACATTGCAAAATACTCCCATGAGTAGGATTTAATGTATATTGAAGAATGATCCACAAAATGTTCTTTGACTATAACTTCTAACACATTGAATTGATGTGTCCCAAACAAAAAAAAAAAGATTGATGCAAACATTATATATAGAGCACAATAAATTTATTAGATTGGAGAATGCTATAGGAACTATAACTGTGTATGCCACATGGATTGAATAATGGAAGAGGGTTATATGTTTTTTTTTAATTTTCTAGTGGTGGAGGAAAGATTCAAAACTGAGAAAACTTTACTGATTACATTCTGACCTGTCTTCTATTATCAATGGAAACTTTTTATTGATGGCAGAAATTGCCTTCGTCTAATTATGTATCTAGGTGCATATAGATGTTTTGAGACCATGCTGGAGTGGTAGTGGGCTTTGAAGGCCAACTTTTGTTTGCCACAAGTCTAATACATTTTTGTTATCTTCATTGAATTTGTAATTTATATGGATTACACACTTAATGTTTTCAGTCATAGTTTAACTGCAGTAACTTATCAGTCATATGAACTGCAGAAATATTTGGCGGATATACTTTCTGTCTTGGCATTGACAATGTCTGCTGAAGGAGAGAGGGTATGTGGAATTTTGTTTTTCAGTTTCATTAATTTTCTTCACCCACAGGTTCGGATGCCTAGTTTTTCAGAACTCTTTTTCTTGTTGTGTTATGTGAATTTTCTGCAAGTATTTTCATTCATGTCTAGTGCGGTGTGGATGTTTTAATCATAGTTGGTCAGATAAGAAGTTTGGAAAGCATACATGTTGTTGATATAAACATGCTATCTTTATTTGTTGATTGAGCATTGACCTTGTTGTTTATTACATTTTTGGGTATCTATTATGTGATGCTCAAGGTAATATTAAAATTTTCCATTTGTATTTTCTGTAGGAGAGCCTCAAGTACAGACTATTAGGGTCTGAAGGGGATATTGGTTCATGGGGACATGAATATGTGAGGTAAAAAATAACTTAACATTCTTTTTTCCCTTAAAACTACATTCTGATGATCTATTTATAAGTTGAATTGTGCTTATAATTTTCAATTTCTTGTATCAGATTTTAAGTTAATGCTTTTGGTTTATTGCTCCATCGTGACTATGGTTGGTCCATTATCTAACCTGCTAAACTTATTAAATGTCTAGATTTTTCCCTAATTCAAGTAGGAATGATAAATTCTGGAAGGCTATAAACCAGCTGCTAACACTATGTGAGCAAAGCTGTATACTGTTCATATAATCTATGGCCATGGTTTATATGTTGCCCAGATGGGACTATGACTTAATTTGATGGTGACAATATTGCATCTATCAACTTAATAATTTAATATTGTTTGTAAAGTGCTAGGTTTGTATGAATATTGAATGCAAGGATTTAAAATCAAAGCCATAGTTGGCAAAATCGGCCCATATCAATATGGATGGGTCTAGTTGGATGAATATCAGCAATGGATGATCCAAATTTTGAGAAATCAGCTTCTCAAAAAAAATAAAAAAAATCAAGAAGTTTAAAAATGGACTAAAAATTAAAAAAGAATAGCCAGAAATTAGTTAGTTACATGAGGAAATTGGTAGAATTTAGAATGTAGTCAAATTGTGAGGAAAAATGGATAAAGTTGAGGTAAAATTTGATCCCCTGGGATGGCTTTGAAAAATTCCATTGATCTAGCTTTACCTTTAATTCCAACTTGGTTATTAGAGAATTTGCAGTGGATGGAGAGAGGCTTTGCTACTCTCTTAAATTGCTTAGCTTGATTCACCATAAGATCAAGGATCACTTATTGAGCCTTGCCTTTATTTGTTAGGCTCAACTCCTTGCTTATCTTTCTCTCACCCACTTTTGATCAAGTGTTGTTATTATAGATTGAGAGGTTATTATGGACTGAGAGAGAATGCAATAATTTTCCTTGATCAGCAACGACACAGAATTATCCTTCTAAAAACTAAATTTGAATGTAGTTTAGAGAGACAACTAACCCTATATTATTGAATATTAAGTAATAACACTTTTATTGAAAATGTATCAACAATCTACTTTCATCAAGTAACCTATACAAAAACATGATTTTATTATTGATTATTATATATTTTTATTATGTATTGATTTATATATTAATAAATATGATATTATGTTTATGATGCATACTAATAATTGGATATGTAATGGCATATACCCAGACATTCTTTTAAAGATTTTAGAACATCTATTGTAGTCTCATATACGAAATAATTTTATTATATCTTTTTATATATTTTATTTCCCTGTTAATTTTGATCCAATTGATCCTTGCCATATTTGATTTAACTGACACTTAGATTCTTTGTTAATCTGATTCCAATCTCGATCCTAACACTGAGTTTGACAACTATGATTAAATTGTTGTTTAATGAATAATATCAATTTGACAATCTCATGCTGTAAACCTAATGTTGGTGAGAGTGTGAATCCTTATTGGAATTTAAATACAGGTGTAAAGAAACCAATTGCTGTGTAGCCGTATTTTTATTAATTGTTTGGTGCTATTGATTTTCCTTGTCTATATTAAAATGCTATGCCATCTGGCAGAAATCTAGCTGGTGAAATTGCTCAAGAGTTTGCAAAGCGGCAGGTTAGGCTCTCTATCTCTTAATCACTTTTCTGCAATTAGGACATATTTTGTTATATGATTCAATTGGTGATTTATATTCACCATGTTTTGAGGACTCTGAAATGGAACTTAGCGGTTCTTTTGTCTTTATTAAAAGAAAACAAGGGTGATGGTAATTCATGATAAGATACTAGTATGATGCACTTATTTGTTGTCCTTGCTTAGAATTTTATTCCTATCATATTACTTCAGGATTATACAGTCTTTCTAGGAAGCGTTTAAAGTATTGTTTTGTGTTAGTTTCAGTCACAAGCGGAATGGTACAACTTTGTTACCATGCCCTGCTAACACTCAGAACTCTTCAGCATGTTTCAAATCATTTTTAAATATCATCTCATAGAAATTACAAAGGTAATTAAATTAAAATTTTGCAGCAACAAGTTATAAAAATATCAACATTAACTAATGGTTAATCTCATGACTTTCTAGGACTTATATTAAATAATTGGAATTGAATTTTTTTTCCATGTCCATAAATATTTCTTATTTAACTATTGGGTGTTGAGCTTGCAGTAACATTGAAATTGGAATTGTTAGTGCAAGATGTGAATATATCTCGATTTCTTTGATTCTAGTGTCACTTTTTGCGACTGTGGGTGCTTTAGTTGGTGTATCTTCTCTTTCCCTCTTGTTTTAGCATTTCATCTCCTTTAATTGATTAACTGACAGAGTCGAAGGGTTCATGGAATGAAAATCATCCTGTCTTAGTTAATTTTCAATGATACCAACCTAGACAAGCTTACTATTGTAATTACATTTATATGTGGTACAATGACCTTTACCTATCCGATGTATTAAATCAGAACAATATATTTTGGTTGAGCTGACCAATATTGGTCAACGCTTGAAAGTATGGTGCAAAGGCGAATTTTTTACTTCAACAAGAATATATTCTAGGCTCCTAGTGCTGTTTATTTAGTTTTATAATTAGTGTAATATGAAAAATGGCACCGCAAAAAACATCTTAAACTCTTAAGAAGAGGATAATATTATTAAAATGAATGATGATGATTACAAGGGATCCTTATCCTTTGTAAAGTGTCAAGAAGATCAATTCTTTGTAAAATAACAACTTAGTTTATCCTTGAAAAAAACCTATAACAAATTTGTTCAGAAATTTAAACAACTTTAAAATTTAAAATAATTTTTAAATTAAATAAAATTACAAATACTTTAAAATTAATTGAAAATTTTAAAGCAAATCCTAACTTTATCCACAATCTTAGACTGTGTCATTCTTCTCGACTAAAGAGAATTCGATTCGACTCCTCTAGGAGTCAACTTTTGGTAAATTGTTAGCATTTTCTTTGGTTGTTGTTTTCTAAGCATAATTGTATTGTTTTGAGAAGTTCATTGAGAATTATTTCTTTTTATCCTTTCATAAGCAGTCTCTTTAAGAGAACTTGGGTGATCATAGGATCACTAATGGCTTGGTTGATCTTGTCTACAGGGAGGGTGAGTAAATGGTGACAGATTAAGCCTCATACAAGTATATATATATATATTTTAAAATGATAGTATAAGCAAAGAAGAGAAAATTTACCAAGAGGTGGTCACAATAAAATCTGTCAATGTTGTACACCTTTACCTTCCAAACAACCTTTGATGCTTATATAGAAGAGGTTCCAATGTTTTTTTTCCCCCATCTTTAGTTGATTTGAAAAAAAGCTCTAGTTAACTACTCAAGCAATTCTAGCTATTGAGTAGCCAATGGCTCTTTAGGCAATCAACTAGAATTCGTGTTCAGTATCCTGTCCACTAGATCCAAATCTATTTGCTTAGAGCCTAAACATAAACGTTTAGTTCTCTCAACCCTTGTGTTTAATCGACTAGGGTTGATTGAACGCTCCATTCAACTCAGGCTCACTTCAAGTCAACTGAATTTGCTCAGAAATTTTAACTTCACCGTTGCAACTAAGGTTCACCAAGTCACTAGGTAGTCTAGGGCATTAACTAGTCGTTCACATCATGCCCAAAAGCAAAAACCTCAAGATTACATCTTACTTGTAATCTCTCAGTTCACATTGCTTTTAGGTTTTTAACTTTATTGATGCTTTACATTGCCCTCAAGTTCGTCTTGTGATAAATCCTCAGTACCTTAGATGCATTACGCCTTTCAAACTAGATTCAATATGCCATCATTCACTATTCATCTACAGAGTGCACCTCCTATTAGATTCCCTTTATGAATGCCTTGGTAGGAATTTTTAGTCCATTGGATGCCCCATGCCATCCTTTGTCAATCACCTACGAGCTTACCTTTATTAAACCATGATCCTTATCCTAGAGTTTACCTTGTTAGTAATTTTTAGTCCCTCAAAAGTCCTATATCATCTTTCTTTGATCATCTTGGAGTCTACTTCATTATCGATCTTTGTGCCATCAAATACAAACCATCCAACTTGATTGTGTTTAGTTATCCATCATAACTCAACTATATTGAGTTGTGAGCACTTTAACTTGGACACCATGGTTTGAAATTTCATACCATGCTGAGTGAAACAGTCGAAACATATTATTCTGGTAAATCACTGAAACTCGATACCACTCGGCACTAAAGTTTAAAATCTCGAGCCGTGCTATAGTTTCGATCTTTGATCGGAAAGATACTATTCCTGTAATGTGTCAACACTTTGATGCATGGTGTTGGTGACAAATTAGAGGTTGAAGGAGGAAGGAGATGAAACAAAGGAAGGAGACATTATCTGTGTTGAGTGGTATCAAGTTTCGGTAATTTACTGAAATGATATGTTTCGACTATTTTGCCTATTTTGCCTGGTATGTTATAAGATTTAAAACCATGTTCGGTACAACAACTCCAATTCATTTTGAGTATCATGCATGGAAACTTCGTCACGATATTGAAATAGTATCGTTCTAGTCAAAGATTGAAACTTCATCACGATTCAAGATTTTGAACCTTGCTACACACATCAGAAAAAAGATAAAGCTAACTAAACTGTTTGTCAAATACATCAAGTCAAATAACGTAGTTAAACTTACCATTTAGAACCATTATCGCACCAATAGTTCCTTCCAACAAGTCAAAATATTTTTCTAATCTAGAGGTAGAAGTCTATAATCTAGACGTTGTAAATTAAATATGCAATGGCAGAGTCTCCTAATTTATTTTAGCATACTCTTTAATTTTAAAATTGAGCAGTTGTTTAAAAAAAAGCCCATGTGTCTGTTTTAAAATTTTAAATTTACACCCTATGAGATTTTTGGGCTATTGAATACATAGGTGTACTCTACATTGTTGCCTCTATAGGGGAGATCAACATTATTTTTTATAATAAACATTACTCAACTTAATCCTTTTGGTATCAACATGTGTTTCTCTCATTTAGAGTAGAATTGTTAGTTTCGTGGATAAAAGTAGGCAAAGAAACGTCAACACATCATCTGTAGATGTTTTAATGTGGTAATGAGTATTAAACTCAATAGATATCTATAGATGCTTTACTACAATAGCTATAAGCAATTTTATAGATTATATTTAAAGCATGTGAACTTTTTCTTACTTGCAAAGGGCTAAGCAAAGGGCATCCCAAAAGGCCTAAGCAAAGGATAATCAAAGAAATTGATAAAGGGTTCTTTAGAAGGTCCAAGTGAAAGATCAAATAGGAATTATCAAGGGTTTAGAAGCTCGAGTAAAGGATTTTTAGGAGAGTTCTTAAGCAATTAAAGAATCATCAAGGGGCCTTTTTAGGAAGTTAGAGTAAAAGATTATTTAGGAGCTCTTTATAGGCTCGAGTAAAGGGTCATTAAGGATGTATTAAAGGTTTATCATGTCATGCCCTTGGGTCTAATTCCCGTTCACTAAGAGGTACACCACTCGTGACAGTATAATAAAAGAGAACTAAAAGCTATATGAACAAGACAATCACGAATTCAACTAATTTTATATATTTATTTAAACATTTTTGCTACAAAGACAACAAAATCGTATAAACAGCCGATCGAATGAGTAGAACGAAAATACATTGAAATAAAACTCAAATCAAGAATTAGTAGGTTGAGATCTCAAAGCAACTTTATGTGCAAGTTGAAATCAACTATAATATCAAAAGAGTACCTGTGCTTGCAAAATTGGAAATCAAGGAAAGCAGACAGTAAGGATTGCTAAGTGGATAATTAGGAAAGGTGTGTATGAGTGTAATCTTATTTAGGAGGTCAAAGAACTAAAGTAAATCACTATTCCATATTATGACTTTAATTACTTCTTTAGGTTCTTTAGCTTATACATATATGGATATCTATAATGATTTACTTTTTTATTTTGGATGTTTATCAATATTTGTAGTTACAACTATCATTTCTAAATTATTATCTTTTACCATCAATTAAGATAACTTTCAATTATCATTATTTAGTGAACATGTATAAATGACATCAATAGTATAAATATCAACATATATAAATGTCACCAATGATATAAGTTTCAATATGATGAGTCTGATAAATCAGCTAAGCAGTGAATCACTAGAGCTAGTGTAGTGTAATAACGACATTTGATGTATGGGCTAAAAGCCCTCTCATCGATGGAATACAACAATAAAATGTCATCGCACAAATAAATACTGACCGTGGGCGGCTGCTCGCTATCACAATTCATGTGACAGTCAGACACTCTGGTATAAGGCTAAAGTATTTCTTTCCTCCATTGAACACCTTTATTATTTACTATTAGTTCGCTTGATCATTATAGTCTGAATCTACATCATATCGTTCTAAATTATCATTTGACATAAATCATGTTAATTTAACTAAGTATCATCATAGGATATGTAGATGAAAGTTATACAATATGAAGTTAAAGTATCAACATCTCGAACATCAAGTAGTATGGAAGGTTAAGTAATCTAAAGATAGGTATCAATTGAAGAGTAATTTAGAATAATTTATTTTAATTTTTAAAACAATTCTTCCCATCGTAATTCCCATATGAATTCCACGTGACAACATGAAATAACATCAATTATTTGTCCCTTAATAATTTAATTATTTTAAAACCCATTTCACTATTTTAAATATTATTTTAATTCCTTTTTTCAAAAACAATTATATAAGCATGTGTAATCCATTTATCTATTTCTTCATGCACAAGGAAATGTATAACAAGTCAAAGGATAGAATTTATCCACCTCTATATACACCTTAAAAGCTCCGAGTGTCGGCATATCAATGTCCACTCGAACTTGTATCTACAAGTACAATACAAAAATAACTTAGAACTCAAGATAAATATCTAATAGCATAGTAACACAAGATAGATCAAATCTTGATCTCGCTATTTTGATATAATCCCAATTTCTACATGACACCCATTACTACTATCGAATAACAAATTTATTTAACCAACGTAAATAGAAGTCTAATAATATAAAATATGTAAATATGTACCTTGTAACTTTCTTTTGTCTACCAGAACAACAGAGGCATTTCATTGATACGAGATGCTCGAGCCAATCTAACCTATACAATGAATCGTAATTAGTCCAAATTAATAAATTATTTCTTGATATTAATAAATACTTAGTTAACAATCGTGACCTTCAATTGGTACTTAACACATCAATCTTGGAAGAGGGGTCATTAAATACAACAAGAATTCTAAGGGAATCTCCTAAAACCAGGTCATCAATGGAGTCATTTAAGGTCGAGTTATTAGAAAGATCCTCTGTGGTTAAGTCAATAAAGGATTTGTCTAATTTTTATGGAGAAGTCTTGTAGTTTGATATCAAATTCGTGAATTTTAGATAAGGTAGGAGATTTGGGTATTGTTTCCAAAGTTGGCACCACCTTTTTGTAACCTACTTTCTTTTAACTCGACAACAAGTGCTTTTGGTCTATATGATATATAGTTGTAGAATAGTCTTCATTCTCTAACTTTTCTTAAGGTTGTATTCAATCTTTTTGGCTGTCCTTTTAACTTGACATCGAGTACTTGTGATATGTAGGTGTAGAATAGTTTCATTCTCTAAACTTTTCTTTCGTCTAAGGTTGTATTTAATCTTTTTGGCTGTATAATAGACATCCTCTATGAAGTAAATGAAAATAAGTATAATTCTCTGTGAATTTGTGGTCTAAGAAATATAATGAATTGAAGGATTACTTCTTTGCTAGTATTTCAATGTGTGCATAAATTTTCAAATTGTGTCTGGTATTTTATTTTTTATGATTTTTTAGCCTTATAAACTTGTAGGACATTTCATCATTTAAAACTGGAAAATATATTTGATAGTTGATTTAGCACGAACACTTCATCAAATTTTTTTTAGCAACTCTTATGAATTTATATTTGGTAAATTGTGCTCATTCAACAAGGTTCATGTCATGAATAATAATCAAGAGAGTCTTCTACTTCAATTAACTAATTAAACAATGATCAGCATTCATTCTTCCAGATAAACAGGGTTTCTCCCTAATATGTTTTGGTCTATATTGATTATCATTTGTAGGGAAATAGCTTATTTTTTCACTAAACATATGATAATGTAACAATCAATGGGAGTTCCAACAATTCGTGGAGCTATAGGTGTATGAAGGGAAAATCATAGTTATTTGAAGAATCAATCCTATTTCATATGATGCCACTTGATGCAACATAAAAAATAAACAATTCAAACTCTCAACTCATCGAAGTTTACAATATTATTAAACTGAAACATTATATAATGAGTAAGAGGGATGTTAACCCCTTTTATATATTGTCAATAAGACAATTTTTTAAAAAAGAATGACCTATCTTATCCCTAAAGAGCCTATAACAAACATTTATAGAAATTTAAACAACCTTAAAATTTAAAACAACACTTAAAATAAAAAAAATATAAATATTTTTAAACTAAATATTTTAAAGGAAAACTAAATTTATCCTCAAATTTCAGATTGCCTCAGTGATTATGTAGTGTCATATTTAGTTAACGTTATAGGCTCTCCTGTATTTGCTTATAGTTCTGCTGTGAATTATTAGGCCAGTAGTTTTGCTATTTTATTAGAATGGTTAAAAATGTGTGTGAGAGTTTGAACTCTCTAAAATGCATATTTTTCTTGTATGCATGTTTTATATACAATTCGATTACCACATGTTTTAAGCTATTATTTGTACTATTTATATGCTGGCATGATATTTTTTTCTAACATCTCTCATATCCCAAACCTAAACTGGCAGACTTGCTCTTCTGTTAATCAATTTGTTCTTCATTAATAAATCATAATTTATCCTCTCCCATACAGTATGATGATACCCCTTTAGATGCTTTGATGGAACTTGTGCAACAAATTGTGGCATTTCACATGAAGGTATGCATTATACAAGTATCTTCTACTGTTAAGCTTTACTGATCATTTGTTCTAGTTCGTTTTTTGTCCTTTGCTGATGTTTGAATGTTATGTTTAGTTTATAGTTTCTTTATCTAGCTTTTGTTAAACTGTTGGTTTTTTTTCTAATAATTACATGTGCAGCATAATGCTGAGCCAGAAGCTGTAGATCTTCTGATGGAGGTATGCCTGTACTTTTCATTCTTGTTCTCCTCTCAGTTGTATTTTTATATATTTTTTCCCTCTTTTAGGTGGAAGATATTGACTTGCTAGTTGAGCATGTAGATGCTACAAACTACAAACGAGCATGTCTGTACCTCACAAGTTCATCTAGGTATGATTTATATTCTTTTGTAGTTGTAACATGTGCTATATTGGATCAGTCCTTTTTATGAGAAAACATATGCTAATTTCATTTGTTGGCATGAGCATGTTGACAACTTGGTATGTACTAGTACTTTGCTTAACTCTGTTTCTGGATGAATGCCTAGCACATATGTGATTTAGGAGTTGATTATGGCGGAAAAAGATGGAGGGGTATATAATACCCAAGCTTACTCCCTCTGTGTTGGTTGTTGGCTTCAGGCCATGCCTAATGCACCTGATGCATGGACAATGAAATGACATATCCTTATTTTAATGTGTTGGCAATGTTTCACAACTTTTGCAAACCCAACTATCTGATCTGATGTTTGATGGCATTTTTCAGCTATCTTCCAAGCCCAGATGATATCCTAGCTTTGGACATAGCATATACAATATATATTAAGTTCAAGGATTATGCAAGTGCACTACGAATTGCACTCTTTCTTGATAACACCCAAGTATGCTCACACCATTCATGCTGTTTTATTCTATTTTTTTTAGTTTCGCTAATGAAATGCTCTTTTTGACAGTATGTGAAGCAGATCTACATGTCAACAACTGATCTTCTCCTGAAGAAGCAATTTTCTTATATTATAGCTCGTCATGTAAGCCTTGTGCATCACGTTGAGCCTTCATAATAGCTTTCACTGTTGAGGTTAATTCTCAAATGTTTGCTAACATAATTTATACAGCCCTTTGTACATGATACAGCTTATGGTTTATTTGGTCAAGATGATTTTTTATTTGCTTTGTTTAAGAGGAAAATTTTGAATTTTTTTGTATTCCTAATACCACTGGCCCAGTATGTGGAATGATGTCATTTTTGAGTAATTTCATCACAGGGTTTAGTTTTGGAACTTGACGAAGATGTAGCTCCAGATTATGATGACAGAGAAGCCCTGCAGGAGATTGTCAATAATGTTAAATTGAGTGAAGGCTACCTTGCTCTTGCCCGAGACATTGAGGTTATGGAACCCAAATCTCCAGAAGACATATATAAGGTGCTATTCTTGGGCATTATATAATTCTCCTTTCAAAACTTTCCGTTACTTAAGAATTCAATATGTTTCTTGTTGTAAAATTATCAAGGATGTTAAATTATTTTCCATTTTTTGTGTTTCTAATCACTGAGAGATTACTGGTGATTTATTTATTTATTATGTATATATTTATTTTATGTTTGGGAGTACACCATGATATGTAGGTATACATTGTTTTGATGATGTCTCTCTATCTTCTGATAGAAAATGTATCTCAATCTGGTAATCTTTTGTACACAAGTAGAAATTCTTTGATGGAAGATATGGTATGATATATCAGATAAATTAAAATAGATATAAAAAATACAAGAAAAGAACTCAGTGCATCGCAAGCTTGTCTTGAGCATATCTGTAGTAGTATTTATAATATCTGTTTTTTTTTGGTTCCATTATCTTATGCACTATGTATTTAGATACACCTGATTGATGGCCGTGCAAGCGGTAGTACTAGCATTGATTCAGCAAGACAAAACCTAGCAGCTACTTTTGTTAATGCATTTGTAAATGCAGGATTCGGACAGGTAATTTGGGAATTTTATTTATGAATAACTTATGGTGATGTAGCATTTGTACAATTTTTTCATTTTATTTTCAGGATAAATTGATGACGGTCCCATCAGAATCTTCAAGTGGATCTTCTGGTAATTGGCTATTCAAGAATAAGGAACATGGGAAGGCCAGTGCGGCAGCAAGCTTGGTATAGTTTTTCTCCTTATTAGTCATCGTGTATTTCTTAGCCCACTCCACCTATTGGGATAGGGCTTGGTTGTTGTTGTAGTCATCGTGTATTTTTGAAGTTGTTTGTCTTTGACTCTCATTACATCACTCTCTAGGGAATGATTCTGTTGTGGGATGTTGACTCTGGACTGGCTCAAATTGACAAATATTTGCATAGTACTGATAACCATGTTGCTGCTGGTGCTCTATTAGGTGTTGGTATTGTTAACTGTGGTATAAAGAATGACTGTGACCCTGTAAGTTCAGCTTCATTTATGCTTAACCAAATATTATGTGTTTGGAGTTGTTTAGCACTTCATATATACAGTATTTCACTAGGTGGATATGTTACTATTGTGTGCTTCTTTTGTCTTTCAGGCATTGGCCCTTTTGATTGACTATCTTAACAAAGAGGACACTACCATCTTAATTGGCGCTATACTTGGTCTTGGCATTGCATATGCCGGCTCTCAGAAGGATGAGGTAGATCTCAAGAAGGGTTCCTATCAGTGTGATTTAGTTTTTAGGTTATGTTACTGAGATAATTTTGGTTATTCCAGCTCCGAATTCGTCTGTCACAAATTTTGGGAGACCCAAAAACATCTCTGGAAGTTCTCGTGTTTTCTGCTATTAGCCTGGGGCTAGTATATGTTGGTTCTTGCAATGAAGAGATTGCTCAGTCTATCATTTTCGCTTTGATGGAACGAGCAGATACTGAATTGGGTGAACCTCTTACTCGACTTCTTCCTGTTGCTCTTGCCCTTTTATATCTTGGAAAACAGGTATAGACAAGGAACCAAATGCCTGTTTGTTATTTCTTATTCTCTTGATTTTATGTGGTTAGGATTAATTTTTCTTTGTCATAGGTGTGGCATTGTGCTGGATAATTGCATTTCATAATGATTTTTTACTTAACACAGAAGAGATATTTGGTTGCTACCACCATCTTGTTTGATGAACAACTGATCTATATTTTCTTTGTTCAAGGCAGAAGTTTATTGCTATATTTCTACAGTCCTTCGTGAATTCCCTCAATCAGAAGTTGGATTTGTACATGGCTCAATTTGGCATATGTTGATTCCTTCTAGTATGATACTTTTTCACTTTGCAAGTGGGTGTGTGTGTTTATTTAACAAGATTCAGCATTTTAGATAATATCAGACTTCCAAGCGAAGGAGGCGCCTTACTAGAGATAATCTTGTTTCTGATGAATTGCCTCATTATAAGTCGAGGAGCTGTATTACATTTATTCATTTTCTTTTTGTTAAAATTTTCTAATTTTAGATTAGTTTGTTAGCTTACATTAGTTTTGCAACCATAAAATAAACAACAATAGTCACACCCTGCCAACTGCATATAAGTGTTTAAGTGGCCTCAAATTGTAGTTGAATCTTGCCAGCAAATTTGTTAACCTTTCTAGAAATGACATGGTTATCAGTTCCGGGATTCTATCCTCAGATATTTTCCCCCTCATTTTGTGGTTACTATGTTGATGAATTAAATGCCATTTCTGCAGAAGTTTCCAGTTATCTTTTAACTTCCCCTGCAACTTCAGGGATTCTGATTATGTTAAACCATCCCTTGAAACTTGTTCTAACAGGATAGTGTTGAGGCTACTGCTGAAGTGTCAAAAACATTTAATGAGAAAATCAGGAAATATGCTGATGTCACTTTGCTGTCTTTGGCATATGCTGGAACTGGGAATGTTCTCAAGGTGTTATCTTTAAACATTGACTATCCCTTTTAATGAAGGTACATAATAATTTAACCCCGCTTGTCCTATAGGTCCAAAAGCTCCTTGGGTATTGTGCTCAACATCTTGAGAAAGGTGAGAACTATCAGGGTCCTGCTGTCCTTGGAATTGCACTTATTTCAATGGCTGAAGAACTAGGCCTTGAGATGTCTATTCGATCATTGGAGCATCTTTTGCAATATGGAGAGCAAAACATTAGACGGGCAGTGCCCCTGGCACTTGGCCTGCTTTGTATTTCTAATCCCAAGGTATACTATTTTCTTTCTCCAGGACTACTTGACTTGTACTATAGAATTTAACTTGATTTAGATGCAAAAGGGAGCACTTAATTGGAAAATTTGTCCATGGATGCTGTTGTTTGATAATATTCCCTTATAGATGATGATTTTGCTCATATCTTTCTTAATGTATTTTTTCAAACTCCTGCTTGATTTCATGTTTTGATCAGGTAAATGTCATGGACACACTTAGCAGACTAAGTCATGATACAGACAATGATGTGTCAATGGTACGGCCACTTAAAAGCTTTTCCTCCCACTGAAGTGAAAAATAAGATGTAGAACCATTTAGTGGCTACCTGATTGATGTTGCTAACTTCCCATCTGCAGGCAGCAATTATTTCACTGGGGTTAATAGGTGCAGGGACAAACAATGCTCGGATTGCTGGCATGCTTCGCAATCTTTCAAGTTATTACTATAAAGAAGCTGGCCACCTCTTTTGTGTAAGCTGTTTTTACCCACCTGATTTTCCATGGTTCATCTTATGCTTTCTTCAGGTTACATGAAGGTTCAATGATATTGATGCAGGTTAGAATTGCTCAAGGCCTCGTGCATATGGGGAAGGGTTTACTAACTCTTTCTCCGTATCATTCTGATCGGTTTTTGTTATCGCCGTAAGTTCTTTTCTTCCTTTAATTTTCAGTTTCTAGTATGGCCGAAATGTTCACTACTACTGGTGCAGGACGGCACTTGCTGGACTTGTTACTGTTTTGTATGCTTGCCTGGATTTGAAGTCTATCATCCTGGGGAAGTATCATTACATGTTATACATCCTTGTGTTAGCCATGCAGGTATAGCTTGGGGACCTTTATTTCTTGCATCATGCTACAGTTGTACAAAAGGGATATAGGGTCTGTTTTGATCCTTAGTTTCACTCATTTGTTCATGCAGCCACGAATGCTGATGACTGTGGATGAGAATCTGAAGCCCATTTCTGTTCCTGTACGGGTTGGTCAGGCTGTTGATGTCGTGGGTCAGGCAGGTCGACCTAAAACAATAACAGGTTTCCAGACACATTCTACACCCGTCTTGCTTGCTGCTGGGGACCGTGCTGAACTAGCTTCTGAAAAGTATAAATTTGATAACTCCAAGTCATCTGCCCTTAAATCACACTAACTAGGATTTATCAATTTGATACTTGAAATATTATGCAGATACATTCCACTGTCTTCGGTGCTGGAAGGGTTTGTAATTCTGAAAGAGAACCCAGATTATCGGGATGATCACTAGACTACTTCCAAGTATAAAACCGTGATTTTTATCATCAGACACATGGATAATCACGCAAATAATTAGTGCCATGTTGATAGTAGAATGGATGAAAGCCTACTTATGGGAATGTAGACGAGCTAAGGAAACTTTATGTTATACATTGAACGCTCTATTTTTCTTGGATTACAACCAACTGCAAGCAGGCGCGTGTCCAGCCTTGTTACCAAGAAACCATGATATTCACTTTGATGGCAATGTCTAGTGGTAGTTGTTTTGTCACTGCTAATTATTGATATGAATTCTTCTGGTTTTATTTGTTTTGTAATTGTCAAATTCGATTCAAAGTATGAGATCATTATGTTACTACTTTCGTAATTCTTAATTAATGAAAATAAGGAAATTATACTTTTCAAGTTTTTAACATTTTTCTTTAGTTGATTTTGGTTAGAGCTACGTTGAAAAAAATGGATGACCAAGGTTTCTAACAAGACGTGTGCATATACTAATCTACTATTAAAAAACAACGTGGGCAAAAATTAAAATGTTTTATTATTATCATCGAAAAGGTAGTTTATGTTGTAGAAATATTAAAACAACGTTTTTATCTCTAATGTATACGCAATTTATTAGTGTTTGTAATCAAAAGGAAGCTCACTATGCTTCGGTGGAAATTTATGATTTTTTAAAAAGCTTTACTTATTAGCTTGATGCTTTATGTGGTTTAGGATTTTAAATTGTCCTAAGGATATCATTTTAAATTGTACCAAGATTCTTATTAGATTTTACTTGCTTAATATTCAATCATTCTTATCTGTTAGGATTTTTTATTTGTTCATCAAGCTATCTATTCCTTTCACGTGGAATTTCTTCAAACTTTTAGGTCTTCTCACGTCTCTCGGATGTAATAAAATCCTTGGCTCCATCCAATGTCCTTCACGTAGTTTTACTTCTCGGCTTGCCATGCTTTGATATTTTACATCCTGCTATTCTTGGGATGTGTCATCCTTCTCTAAACCTTGAGCCATCTAGTCATCACAACCCTTGGTCATGCCAAGTTAATATATATATATATATATATGATAAAATAAAATAATTATAAATTTGTTTTTATAGAATGGACTGATGATTAGTATATGAAATATTGTCATCATAAAGTTTGAGGGTTAAGTCTTAACTAGTAGCCAGGTTTCTATTTTTCTCTATATAGTGGTCACTGTCCGAGCTAATAAATTAGTCCCCTTGATTTATCTCTTTTGTGTTGGTCCCAAAATGGGCTGGCGGAGATATTGAAAGCGAACGTTTTACTTTTTGTCACCAAAATAACTATAAATCTAGCCTAAATCCTTTATCAATTTCATCAAAAGCTTTTGTTATCTAAATGTACAGGAGACGAGAGTCCTAACATGATCTTGTTTGAGTTTTTTTTTTAATTTGTTTTTATATTTTTGTTGTGCTAACTCATATCTTAGATGAATGCGAAAGAAATCTGAAAGTGTCTATTCACCCTCTTTTAGTCACAACTATCGATTTAACAATCAAATCGAAAGGTAAGATTTAACTTAAACCTTTTGCCAAAATATCAAAACCTAAAATGACATGAGACCACTCAGGCCATGATTTGCACCTAGGTAAAAATTACGTTCATTTACCTCAATGTGAAGTTTATTATCTAAGACTTCACTTGATTGATTCAGATGAGCTCTACAACGATTAAGGTTCGTACATATGTTCATTTATGCCTTGATTTTCATAAAAATATAGTACTAGAGGTGGTTGTGGTTGTCTCCGTGAAATATTTAGTTGGTTAATGAATGATAAATTTATTATAATAGAGCAGAAGTTAATTCCCGACGGACACATATCTCGAGGAAAAAAAATTCTCTCATTATTTAATCACTTGACGGTTGATTATAAATTGATCCGTAATTTATCTTCTTTTACGTAATCCGGAGAAAGTTATAAGATGATTATGGTCAATGACTCTCATGGAAAAAAGTTTATACATATGTTCATTATGCCTTAATACATTTCATTAATATACTTCTAATTTTTAATTTTTATGCACTTTTTATTTCTATGTTTTCATAATATATTGTTATGAGATCATGAAAATCCATATATTTATCCTAGGTCTAAAATAATAATTATATAAATAATATCAAAACATTAAAGTAATATTTTTGTAAAATTTTCTTCTGTAACTTTAATAACCTCATGAAAAAGTTATTATATCAATATTTCTTAGACAAATCATTAATTATGATTAATGCATGAAGAACTAAGTTTAATTATATATAACAAAAATTAATTTCTACAAAGTAAAATTTTCTAAAAAGGTTTTATGCAATTTTTGCATATAACCAACCATTATTTGTTGATTGCTTAACTAAAAACTTTCCAATCCTAATCATTTCTAATTGATCCTTAAATGATATGACTAGTTTAAGCATAAGATAAGTCAAATTTCACATATTCAGTACAATAGTAGAGTTTTTTAATATTTAATATTTAATATTTACATTTCTATAATGTTTTTAAAATATTATGTCCTAGAAATAATGATTGAACAAACTTAATTCCATTTTTAATTCATAAATATTTTTTTAAAAATTACTCTAAGTTTATCTTGTATACAAAGGTTTAAGGCATAGTAAACACAAAGAATATAGAAAAACTCAACTCCCATGATAAAAACAAATTATCTATTATAATATTGGGGAATCAGGCACGTCATCAAAAAGTATATATTTTTTTAATTATATCACAAAACAAACAACGATCATTATTAATACTGTGAAAAGTTGATGGAGAGATCGTTGAAACCCCAAATGATATATACCATGATTTTGATATTTGATCAAATTTAAGTTAAGCCTAATTAGTTTTCTGATAGGTGTGTTTAACTATGTACTTAAGATAACACATAGACACCTAATGATTCATGATCTGATAGAGTATGGTGAAAAATGATATGAGACATCCAAGGAATCGAAAAGGACGGGGAGTATCAGAGACAATGAACCTAGGGGCAAAAATTCATGCAAATAAGTGAAAAGGATGATATGAGAAGAGAGTTGACTGACTCAATGTATTCGAGATATGAGGAGTTTGGCAGAAGAGTACTATGACAGAGCAAAAATGACACACGGGAAGTGAGCAAGAAGGACTCGGTAGAAATTCAACTCAGGCAAACTCAATCACAGTTGACTTGAGTTAGGAGGATCGAGCAACCAAAATAGGGCTTTGGTAGACCAAATCTTCCGGTCCACCGAACAAATAGGTTTAGTCAACCGATGCATAGTATTATTCACTTATCTATTTGAACATGTTTATTGTGGGATAAGGCTCTTTGGATCAGGTAACTAAAAATTGGAATTAGGAATTTAAAAGTCATGTAGAACGTGATCTAGCGTGCAAATCCGAAGTGACTAGAATTGGGCAATCAGAGAACAAGATCAGGCCATTAAAAAGCCACATGGAACATGATATAGAGAGGAGACGATGCAAGTTGATTTGGTTTCAAGCGACTGGAAGGGTGTCCGAGTGACCGGAAGGGTGACACATTAGCATCAACGATGAGAGACGACCGATTCGTGGATGAGGCTAATCTATCACGTCTGCAGTTTTTGATCAACCAAATAGGGTTGTTCGGTTGACCAAATGTGTCATGTCAACACCTTGACTAGATCGAGACGAAGACTACAAAAAGAGACTAGGAACTCGAGATCAAGAAACCACACTCAGAAATTAATTGTTCTACTTCCTATAAAAGCCTCTACTTCTCTATTGTATTCAACCGTTATATAAGAGGTTTCTCCACCTTCAACATGTTATTGAAGAGGAGAAAGATAAGGGACAACCATTTATGCATAGGCCTTGGTCATAGTAACCCTGAGAGTTGTGAATCAAGTAAAAATGTCGTGTCTCCTCTTTATGTTTTGTTTGTTTTATTTTTCTAATGTGTGTGTGGCCTTGCTATGATAGAAATTGTTGCTCCCTAATCCGCATGAATTCTTGAAACCATAAAGAACTCGAAAACAGGGAAATACAATTATTGAGCATGAATCTTGTTTCTTCATAACATTGCAAAACAAATAAATACTGTAAACTATAATTACGATGATGTAACCTGAATGCAACGGAAGAGACATCATCGTATAGCGTCGTCCAAGAATCCATAATCCCATGGAAGAATAAGAAGCAGCAACAGAAGGATGGTCTTCTGAAGGAGTTAGGGTGACGGTGCCACAATACCTTCGTCAATGGGGAACAAAGGTTGTATCATGATACCCTAATCCAATGGGGACCATCCCCTTATATAGAGAATCCGATTCTTTGTTAGCCCATTGATGATAACGAATTGGGCTAAAGAGTTTTACACATTTAACCCACATCTAATAACCCAAAACTCAATAAACCTTAGTTAAATCACTTAAACGGGTCAGTTCATATTCGAATATACAAATTATAGTTAAGTACCAATAATCTTTCACTTGGGATATTTGTGATATGTATGTGATATATAAGTAAACTTAAGTTGATATCAAACTTTATGGGTACAAAATACTCTTATAAACAATCTTGTCCCTTAACTTTATTGGTATAGGACTAAAGAAGTCATAGTTACTATATATGCATGTGACAAGCTCCAACAGTAATCACAATACCAATGTCATTAAAGACATAGATCAAGATGTAGATGTGTAGCATAGAAATTATATGAAATGTAATCAGTACATATCAATTTTTAACTAATCCTAAGGTGATCCAAAAGGGTCTGATCATATTTGTTAAGACTTTATGCTAAACTATAACAACAAATCATGATCTAAACCTTATGATTCCAAAAGGAATTCATATCATATTTACAAACACTAAATGCTAAACAACAGCAATAAATCATGATATTTTATTTCAGAGTGTTCAATAAACAAATAAAATCCCATGAATCTTTTGAACTTTAAGTATGTATGATACGAGAGTTAATCGGAGAGGTGTCACGTGGCGGGAAAGTCAATAAGAAGGTAAAAGTGGCAGTTAAAGAAGGCTACAGTAGACCCTGACTACTGGGACTCCCGGCTACCAACAACTCCCGGCTAACAAGTCTCCTAGCTACCAACATTCCCCGACAACTGGAACTCCCGACTACCAACAACCCCCGGCTACCAAGACTTTCGGCTACCAACAACCCCTAACTCCTGGCAAATGGCAACCCCAACTACCTTGCATCCTCGGTTCTCCACAGTTCCCCGACTTCGGGAGGGCCTATCTCTTATATGGTTCTTTGATTTATATGGTTTTCTCCGCATAACTCAGAACGGATAGCCGCTGCTCATAAAAGACGAGGGTAATGTAGTCGTTACCACGTGGGGAATGTGGGTAACAAAGGTCATTTACTTTGAATAAAAGGCTAATAAATGGGGTAATGTAGCAAGAAAGGCGGGGTACATGGAAGATATGGGTGCCCGTGCCCACACGATCCTATAAAAGACTGTCTGCCCCTGCAAACATAGGTATGCGCGGACATACACTTTGAGAAACCCTAACTATTATTCATCTTCTTTATTCCAACTCAACTAACTTGAGTGTCAGAGTGACTACGCCAGGGAGCCCCCTGGCAGTCATTCTAATCGTTCATTTTCAGCCTTTCTCAGGTGGACATACCCAGGCCCCTCCCCAAGTTCCTCCTGTTGCCCAACGATTGACGATAAAGTCAACACGAACGCCAGCTCACCCATGGCTCACTCGTCGATGTTCCTAGGTAGGATGAAATTGACACCGTCTGTGGGAAACTACTAAGTTAAGACTTGAAATAGGACGATAAAATTAGTGACACTGGCACCCCCAACATCATCGCCATGGGGACGGAGGATTTCAACAAATTGATTACTACAACACTACAAACGGTATTGCAAGGACAGCCACGACCACCCACGCCGCATGCGCCTACCCTTGGAGGGGTTCTATATGGATTGACGGGAGTGGCGCAAGTACCTTGCCCGGGGACAACTTGGCCTAAGAAAATACCTCGCGGGGTGATTTCTACCCACGTAGGCCCGTCCGCAACACAAGAATCATCCTCGAAATCTTCCGGGAAGATCTCACATCAGGGCCCTCCAAAAAGAGAAAACACCGTGCCTAGCGGAGCGAAGGCTTCTCCCAGTCCCCCCTTCTTAGAAAATATCCAGCGGGACAGATTGCCTCGACATTTTCGGGCGCTACAAATCGGGGAGTACAATGGAGCCACTGATCTTGAGGATCACATATGCAAGTTCGAGAACTCCTCCTTGTTACACCAGTACACGGATGATATCAAGTGTCGAGTCTTCTTGACGATGCTCTTGGACCAGAACAAAGATGATTCAATCAACTCTCCACTTCCTCCATTCATACTTTCAAGGAGTTTAAAACTGTGTTTATGGAGCACTTCGCCACTAACCGAAGATATCAAAAGACTCCACACTATCTATTTGCCCTCAAATAGAGATCCAAAGAACCGTTGAAAGATTATCTACAATGATTCAGTCAGGTAGCCATGGACGCTCTCTCTGTTACCCTGGAGGTGTAAGTCAATGAATTCTCCCAAGGCTTGATAGACGAAGAGTTCTTCAGATCTTTGGTCAAGAAACCTCCAACTAATTTTGACGGATTACAAGCTCGGACGCTCAAATATATTCAGGTAGAAGAAGCTCAGTCTGTCAAGAGAAAGGAAGTTCCAACTCTGGCTGCTGCTCCTTGTAAGTACCCCGAGGTAATTTTAATGTGATCTACCGAGTTAAGTTAGGTCCTGTGTAGTTTGATCCTTGTGTCAAAATGTGCAGGAACTTAGGAACATAAGAAGTCGAGCGGAAGATGCAGCGGACGAGAAGGATGACACGGGAAGTGAGTTGATGGGCTTGGTGCATTCGAGGGATGAGAAGCTACGGAAGAGTACACCGGTGGAGCGAGAAGGACACCTTCACAGGGATGCGAGGTGAGAAGGACGCGGTTTGAGGGACGAGAAGTCGGGGAGGAAGCCTGCTCGAGGAGAAGGTCGAAGTTGAATTTGGGTGACCTTAACTTCGGATGACTAGAGATCATTCAGGCGATCAGAAGGAATGGAGGCGCCCCGAAGTAGCTAGAGGCGCCTTACCTGCCAGGCGTTGGACGTGCCCCCATCGAATGGAGGAGCCTCAAGTGCCTAGACAATGGAGGCGCCTCACCCACCAATTCAATGGAGGCTCCCTAGAGCATTGGAGGCGCCCCGACCGTCGAAAATACGGTCGTTGCAATAGATAAGGATCTGGAAGCCACGTTAAGTCAATCGAGGCGTCCCCAACGTTTGGAGGCATCTCCAGCGCTGCCAAATTAGCAATAGATCAATTTCGATCCATATAAGGTGCCCCTAATCAATGGAGGCGCCCCCATGACTGTCACGTCAACAAAACGGTCACTTCGACCATTTTGCTATAAATAGAGGCTGCGCCCTCTAGTTTGAGACAACACACTCTGTTCTTAATCTCCAAACTCTGTATTCTTTCTTCTGTGCTTTCAAAGTCTGTAAGAGGCTACTCCGCATTCAACGAAGGAGTTATTTAGTACTTTCATTTGTCTTGGGTTAACAACCACCTAGGTTATAACCAAGTAATTTCTGTGCCTCTTCTACTTTTATGTCATTTATTTTTATTTAACTAAAGTGTGTGTCCTTGCTTAGTAAGAATCAAGAGAAGTTAGTTTTTATTTGTAGGGCTATTCATCCCCCTCTAGCTGGTCCAACCCGATCCTACACCATTTAGTTTGGGTGGCCAAGCAATTAGCTTCTAGCTGATTCTACCTGAACTTGCTTGCCAAGCAATCAACCTCCAATTGATTTTACACACTTGGACTTGTCTTGCCAAGTAATCAACCTCCAGCTGATTCTACATATTTGGACTTGACTCACCTAACACCCAACTAGGAATTTCCTTGTTTGTTTCCCAACCAAGACTTTAGCTACCTTACTTCACTCACTAGAACTTTTCATTCACCTAGCTCTCAGCTATAAATTTTACTGCTTGGTCCACAACCAAGACTTTAGCTACCTAGCTTCACTCACTATGACTTTTCACTGGTCAAGTTCCATACTCTTGCACACTTGACACCAAATCAGTATATTTCACTACACCTAACTTTGACCTTTTGACACCAAATCATAACTCCTTCTTAATCATGGATACTTTTTGAAGTTATAATTTTGATAAATATTAAAAATATTTTCAAATCTTCAAAAATGTAATCAACGTTTTTTTTCTTTCTCTCTCCCCTTTTTTCATATATCAAAATAAATGGATTAAATAGGAAGAGAAAACAATAACTGACATTAGGTAAATTGAAATGAATTAATTGATAGATATGCAAAGAGATAAACTTCAATCCAAGCATAATCAAGAATAACGCAATTAGAAGGATATGGTCAAGTCAGATAAAAGTTTTCTAGCTTCATTTAATGGAAATTAAACTGTAAATAGGTAAAAATTACTAACTTGATCAATGTGAAAGTTTTAAGCCCTGATTCATATTGATGCACAGATATAAGCATTCAGAATCAAGGCTAAGTCCCAAGTATCTTACACCATTCTATGTTTCACAAGAATAAACAAATTATACTTTAGGTGTTTGTGAGATGCTAACTGCCTAGATCTATCAGTGCATACTGACTACGATAGGGGCTAAGTCCATTTGTAATAAATACAAATGATAATGCAAAAAAATATGTAATTTTGAAAACAATGATGCAAATATGATTTAAAAATATTTTATTTTTGAATCTAGCATGAGAACATGGTTTGATTCAATCCTAGTCTACGTGATTTAAGAGATAGTTCCTATTAAGTTGCTACTCTAACTGATTTTAATCTTACAATTGGATTGACATTGCAAACATTAGCATTTATCACATGTATGTGTTGTTTAGATACCCAATAGGATTTATTTTCTAATTGATTAACCAAGCATGATTTAGGAACCCAAGCAAGTCTATTTTTAACATGTCTTTTGACTAAGGTAAGATAAGAAACATGATTTTGATCTGAGTTAAATTCAAGTCTAATCTTGTTGTACACAACTCGTTTGGATCCAAGCATCATACCTAAATACTTAGACCCAGATGTGAACTTGCTCAACATTGATTTAGCTCACTAACTTATTTTTTCAAGTTAGAGTTCTCTTCCTCAATTTTTGACACCTGAGTTGAGGTTCTGACTTGACTAACCTGAGTTAATGAGTCTAAGTTAGATCTTTCCTTAAGGTCTTTGACCTCCTTAAGTAAAGTCTTAACTTTGAACTTGTTTTTAGCCAGGTTCTTAGTCGAATAAGCAACAGTAGCATATATTTTTTCAAGTAAAGAATCTGCTACCTCATTAGGTGACTTGTTTGAGTCGCTGACTTGACTTGAGTCTGATGTTGAGTTGTAGTCTGATTCAAACTCTGAGCTTGATGCTTCCTGAATTGCTGTCAGTTCTAGAACGTTGATGTGGTCTAAGTCTGATTCAGATTCGGATGAGGATTCATCCCAAGTTACTTTCAGTACTTTCTTCTTCTTTTTTTGGTTTCTTTTCTCTCTCCTTCAGTAGTGGATAGTCAGTTTTGAAATGTCCTTTCTCTTGACATTCATAGCATCAAACATTGGTTAGGTCTTTGTTCGAGATTTCCTTCTTCACGAATCTTCGAGTGAATTTCTTTCTTCGGATCATTATTTTGACCAAATGTGCTACTTCAGATGATAGATTGTCTTCGTCAGTTGATGATTTAGACTCGTTTTCTGATCTAGTCTCTTCTTTGAGTTTGGATTTTATCTTTGATTTTCCTACAATTAAAATTATACCCTTCTCTTTCGGGTCAAGATTAGTCTGCTCATGTAATTTAAAATCACAAATGAATTCATCTAATTTAATGACAGAAAGATCCTTGGATACTTTGTAAGCGTCAACCATTGTGCCCATAAGTTGGTCCTTGGAAATGCCTTAAGTGCGTACTTGATCAAGTCGCGGTTATCAACTTGTTCACCGATTGCATGAATGTCGTTCAATATTTCTTTAAAATGGATGTGAAGTTGACTTACTATTTCACCTTATTTCATTTGGATGTTTTGGAGTTGTCTTAATAGCAAGTCCTTTTTAACAGTTTGTGAGTAAGCTGAGCCTTCAAGTAGCTCAATCAATTTTTTCTAGAGTTGTTTAGTGCTGCTGAAAGGGCCGACTTTGGTCAGCCGTTCCTATGTTAGTCCGCACTACAATGTAGTTGTGGCTCTAGCATTGGCTTTAGCCTTTTTTTATTTTCTCTTGTTCGGTTGCAGTAAGGGACTGACTGTCCATCATCATTTGTAGGTAGTTCAAAGCCCTGTTGTACTACTGTATTGTTTTCTATCTCACTCATGGGGTAGTATTCCATCTTGTTTTTCCAATAGGTAAAATTGTTGCTATTGAAAAGTGACAGACGAGTTGTGCTGAATCCTTCCTGTAAAGATAGTTCTGAAACAAATATTTTGTTTAAGTTGTATTAAAGTCTAGGATAGGATATGAGTTTGGTTTGATTGTAATTAGGGGAGTTTGGCTTGGGCTTGGCTCAGATTATTATTTGATTTATTTTGTTTGTTCCATCTCAAGCACAAAGTTCACTCTCGGTTAGATTCAGGTCTTGCTTTGGGTTAATTAAGTAGAAGTTTTCTAAATTAGCTTCCAGGTAGTAGCGAGGCAGGGACCTTCTTGATTATTGGAGCAATGACCACTTCCTAAGACAAAGCTAACTTAAGAATCTGGAGCTGAATCAACTTTAATACAATTCCTTGGTCTAACTAGTTTAGAGTGAGATGAGATAACTTCTACTAGTTTCACTTGACTAGATGCACCAGGTAGGATAATCTAGCCTAGACATGCACTTCACCAAGCTTTCCTAGTTTCTTTTAGCTCAACCCACTTTGATACCAAATTGTAGGATCAAACTTGACGCTAGGAGGGTGAATAACATTACTAATTTTCAAACAATAAAGCAGATAAATAGAGTAATAGCACAACAGAATAAAGTATTAACTAAATAGTTTATCACAGTTAGAACCAAGCAGATATAACATGAGTTAATTTACCCAAAACACTAAAAAGTAGACACACACAACAATTAAAAATAATGTAATTCTTATTTATAATTTCTCATAGGTGGAGAAACCTTATAGAAAAAAATATAAAAATTAATCACAAAATTAAATATGTAAGGCAACACAAATAAATAAAATATTACTCTAGATGTTGAAAATGAAGCACAGATTGCAGTGTGTCGCAGCACAAGAAGTAGAAGACCACGAAAGCATGAGCACAGAAGAAGTCGTGAAAGAATTCTTTTGAAAATGGGATGCTTTCAACTTCTACCTCAGAACCCTTAATATAGTACTTCTCTAGCACCTAGAGCCTCCCCGGGCATCTATACAAGTGCTGACATGGACACAACTCTTATCCAATTAGATAACATTAATGAAGCTGCCCGGGCGCCCGTACAATCCCCGATCACCTATAGAAGGGCCCTGATCTTGACCCAACTCTAAAGGTTGCTGATAATATTTCTTCCCAATCGCCTGGAAGCCTCTATGGTCACCCGTTTACCCCGGCCACCTCTGTATCGTGCACGGTCGCGTCAAACTCTCTAACTATTGAGAGTTATCACCAGCCAGTCGCCCTGGACTCCTTTCGATCGTCTAATACCGTTGAACATGCTTCCTTGCAGTTATAACGCGTAATGAGTATGATATAAGATTTTAAAGTTACTCGCACTTTACCTGACTAGATTTTGACCAATTTAGTTTGGGTGGCCAAGCAATCAACCTCCAACTGATTCTACACACTTGGATTTGTCTTGCCAAGCAATCAGCCTTCAACTGATTCTACACACTTGGACTTGTCTTGCTAAGAAATCATCCTTTAGCTGATTCTACATACTTGGACTTGATTCACCTAGCACCCTTCTAGGAATTTCCTCGCTTGGTTCCCAACCAAGACTTTAGTTGTCTAGCTTCACTCACTAAGACTTTTCATTCACTTAGCTCTTAGCTAGGAATTTCACTGCTTGGTTCACAACTAAGACTTTAGCTGCCTAACTTCATTCACTATAACTTTTCACTGGTCAAGTTTCTTGCACCTATACACTTGATACCAAATTGTTAGATTTCACCACAGCTAATTTTAACCTTAATTATACATCAAAATCTTGGGTTAAATAATTATGCTCCCAACACCAACAATACAAGGATGCTGGTGAAGACCTCCGATGCTAACAAGACTGATAAGAGGTTAGAAGGGGGCCAAGGTGTACCTTGGAGTGGCCCCTATAACGTTCAATTCATATTTGGAGAAAAGATGTTGAAGACCAAAGAAAGATGATGAAATGAAAAGTAGTGATATCCCCCCTCTTCTAATGTCACCGTTAACTTATATAGGGAGTGAAGGGGTAAGCAAGACTCCAAAGGGCGCACCTCCATTATAATTGCCAGCACTTATTTGTAATGTGCACTCATTTTGTAACAGACGCCTTCTCTGTAATTGATACCTTCTCCAAAACTGATGCCTTCTTCATAACTAACACCTTCTCTATAATTGCTTGTCGTGTCTGAGCTCGGGAGAAACCTAGGTTGAGCCCAATCGTAAGTCAGGCTAGTTGGACTTAACTCGGACATGACTCGAGCTGACTTTCCTTGAGCTCAAACGCCTTGCTGAGTTGATTTGACTTAAATTGGATTGGTGTTGGGTTGACTAGAGTTGAACTCGGAAGAACTGGTCCAACCTGACTCGAGCTCACCGTGAGTTAGGCCGACTTGACCCAAGCTCTATCTTGAATTGGACTGATTAGGATTTATATTGACCAAGTCCTTGTCTTACCACATGGCGCTTTTTATTCCTACCACATCACAAACCTCCCCCTCAAGTATAGTCTAAGGATGAAGTAGCCCGACTGACTAGGCAGTTGTTGCATTATCAAGGGTCCACATGGCATGCCCTCCTCGAGGACCAAATCAACCTCATCATGTCGTCTTGCCTTGGTAAGCCGTCTTCTCCACTGGTTTTTTAGTTGTCAAATATTCTCCTTGGAAAACAAAGAACCCATATCACCTATGATTTGCCTCGGGAATCTACGAATTCTCCGTTAAAGATTGCAAGTGTTAAATACGACAATTTTAAATAATAAAATAATATGTGAAAACAAGGAAATAAAATTTATGAAATTTATTTGGAATTTTTGGAGATTTTTCTGGATTTAATTGGAACTAATTGGAGAAGTTCACGGGGATAAAAGTAAT
>JBBUKS010000002.1:9305274-9333288 GCA_038050645.1 Hedychium gardnerianum | reverse complement strand
GAGATGAACCGGGATAGGGTCGTGATGCGACCTACTAGCCGTTGTGCTTCCCGAATGTTGCGGGGAGGCAACATGTTTTGGAGGGCTTGGATCTTTTTTGGATTAGCTTCAATTTCCCTTTCTGTGATAATGTACCCAAGGAATTTCTCGCTCTTGACCTCGAAGAGACACTTGTCCGGATTAAGCTTCAACCCGTATCTCCTCAAGGTGCTGCAAGTTTCCTCGACATCTGCAACCAGACTTTCTGCCCGAGCAGTTTTAATCAAGATGTCATCCACATAGACTTCAATGTTCCTCCTAATCTGATGCTCGAATACTTGATCTATCAGCCGTTGGTAAGTTACTCCTGCATTCTTCAAGCTGAAGGGCATCACAGTGTAGCAAAAAGTCCCAACAGAGGTGATGAAGCTAACTTTTTCTTGATCCTCTCGAGCCAAGGGAACCTGGTGATACCCTTGATAGGCGTCGAGCATGCATATAAACTCGCACTCGAAAATGAAGTCTACCAGCTTGTCAATTCGAGGGAGGGTAGCAATCTTTCGAGCAAACTTTATTAAAATCCTGGAAGTCGATGCACACCCTCTATTTTTCGCCTGACTTGGGTACTAGTACTACATTGGAAAGCTAAGTCAGAAAATGCACCTCTCGTATATGTCCGGCTTCCTTCAGTTTTCGGACTTCCGCTTGTATTACATGATCCTGCTCGGGTGAGAAGTTCCGCTTCTTTTGTTGGACGGGTTGAGCATCGGGGAGGGTGTTCAACTGATGTACCATTACTTCCTAGGAGACCCCGATGATTTCCCGGGGTGACTAGGCTAAGATATCATGGTTGCATACGAGACATGCAATTAGCACTTGCTTTTGCTCCGGACACAGTTCCGCAACTACCCGAGTGATCCCCTCCGGCCGGGTAGGATGGATCTATACCTCTTCCTTTCCCTCAATCGGTCGGGCCATCGGTGTCTCATGAACAACCTGGACCGAGTAATCTCGCAGTCGGGGAGCCTTGCAGGAGTCGATTTTGACTATATTGACATAACATCTACATGCGGCCACCTGATTTCTCTTAGCCTCCCCCATCTGACTTCCTATTGAAAATTTGAGCTTCTGGTGGAAAGTGGAGACCATCGCTTGGAAAGCGCTCAGTACCGGTCTCTCGAGTATGACATTGTAAGCGGAGACTGCGTTTACGATAAGGAATGACACCCTTTTCGTCCTCCTCACGGGCTCTTCTCCTAGAGAGAGAGAGAGATGAATCTGACTCATTGATTGTACCTCGTGCCCGATGAACCCATAAAGGGAGGTGTTTATCGAGTGCAATTCTTCCTCCTCCAATTGCAATTGGACGAAAGCATGTTTAAAGATAATGTTGACTGGACTTCTCGTGTCAACGAACACCTGTTTGATGGTATAGTTGGCAATCCAAGCTTTAATCACCAGGGTATTATCATGGGGAGTCTCGATTCCATCTAGATCTTCAGGCCTGAAGCTTATTACGGGGCCTTGTTGGCTTCCTCTACCAATGCTGACCCCATAGCTCTCCAATCTCCGTCCATGAGCTTTGCAGGCA
Organism: Hedychium gardnerianum; assembly: GCA_038050645.1. Taxonomy (NCBI): domain Eukaryota; kingdom Viridiplantae; phylum Streptophyta; class Magnoliopsida; order Zingiberales; family Zingiberaceae; genus Hedychium; species Hedychium gardnerianum. Next base: position 9,331,718 of record JBBUKS010000002.1, on the reverse strand, counting down.
CGGGTGGAGTCTTCATTTGTGGGTCCTCCCGAGATCATGTGGATTGTTTCTCAAGCATTCATCTTGCCCTTTCCTTTGTCTTTTTCCCTTTCTCAGAGAGTCTCTTGCTAAGATCGAGAGTATATCGGGGATTTTTCTCGCGATGAAGGGGGTCACCAATTCAAGTGATGATTTGTATCAGTCTCCTTATCCTGGAGGTGGGGATGTTGGTAAGGCTTGGAGGGGCCTCCCTGCTTAGGCCAATTTCGAGGGGCCTTCTGCTACTTCACTATCCGCCTCAGTTCCTGAGCATACTGTTAACAATCTCGGGTTGAATGAGTATCCGATTAATGGAAGGCGCAGTATTGGTTCTGCATGAGTTGCTCACAACCCGATCTAGGGAACGAATCGGCGATAAATTCCACTGTTTGCACAATTTTATCCTCCTTGTATTTCAGATGTCCTTTGTTGCGTAAGGGGAGGGGAGGAGACTTGCGATCTGAATGGCTTGCGCCCGTCGTCGGAGTTGGAATCTCTTTTCTTCGGGCATATTGGGCCTCTTCTACCTGGATATATTTGAGTACCCTTATCTGCAACCCGTTGAAGTTGACAGGAGGTTTCTTGACCAAAGATCAAAAATATTCTCCGTCTGTCAAGCCCTGGGAGAAGGCATTGACTTGCGTCTCCAAAGTAACCGAAGGGGCGTCCATGGCTACTCAGTTAAATCGTTATAGATATTCCTTCAACGACTCTTTGGGCTTCTATCTGAAAGCATATAAACCGTGTGGAGTCTTCTGATACCTTCGGCTAGCGGCAAAATATTGTAGGAACATATTTTTGACTTTCGCAAAGGTATGGATGGAGGAGGCGGGGAGCCGACCAAATCACCTTTGGACGGGGCCCGAGAGCATTGTCAAGAAGACTCAACATTTTATGTTTTTTGAGTATTAATGTAACATGGCAACATTCTCGAATTTTCCCACATGATCTTCCAGATCAGTAATTCCTTGATACTCCCCGATCGTTAGCGCTCGAAAGTGTCATGGTAGCACATCTCGGAAAATATTTTTGAAAAACGGAGACCCGAAGGACCTTAGCTCCGCCCAACGTGGTGACCTCCTTCTAAGGGTTTGGATGCAAAATCTTCCCAGAGGACTCTAGCGTTGTTGTCAGACTCAATCGGGAGGGAATCGCCCTCTGGAGAGTCTCTCCGAGCCAATCAGTTTGGAGGTCGGGCTCCAAGGGTACTATTGTCGATCCGGAGAGGTTCCTGCCAAGGGGAGGCCCCTACGGTGGGGGTTGCTGGGGTTGTCCTTGTAGTACCGCCTACACGATGGATGTCACCAGTTTATTGAAATCTTCTGTCGTCATGAAAACGTTGTTAGGTATGTCGGTGACACTCATCTCGTTGTCCTAGTCTGGGTCTTAACTCAAAGTTCTCATAGACAGCGCCAATTTGATTCTACTCAGGAACGCTAACGCGCGACTCACTGGTGTGCTGACATTGAAGTTGACTATCATCGCCTATCTCCAGGCAATCAGAAGAGTTTTTAGGAAAAGTATCCGCACCTCCACCTTGGAAAAACTAAGAGGGAACGTTAAAATGACGACCAGGGAGTTCCTCGGCATAATCACTCTGACGCTCAAGTCAGCTAAAGTGGTAGGAATGAGATGAATAGTAATTAGGATTTGTAGAAATGTATATGCACATACCTTGACCTACTGGAGCAAGTGACCTTTTATAGGTTTGGGAGACCCTCCCTCCATGTCCTTCCCCTTCCTTATTTAATAGGGGTCTATTTTCGTGACTATTTACTCAGAGTAATGGGACAATGTTCCCCATGTTTTTTGAGGATAACGCCGGTAACGCCCATGTTCTCAAAGGGATAACGTCTTATCGGCTCCGGAAGGTCCGGGAGGTGCGGGAGGTAATTATGATTATCCTGTCAAATAGCCAAAATTCTGGGAGCGGAGGAGGCTATTGTGGTAGGGAGTTGTAGCCGGGAGGCTATAGCTGGGAGGCTGTGATAGTCGGGAGACGGGGAGGTTATTGTCTTTAGACTGTCTCTTCTTCTCCTAAATTGACTTACGCGTCACGTAACACCCCTCAATCACCCTCGTATCATAGAGCATAGAAAGTTGCTTTTAAGCCCATGTGAACATTGTGAGAGGTCGTAGTAAGGCTAAGCAATCAGTTCAAAATCGAATCGATCGAATTGATTTAATCGAAATTAAACAAAATGAATTTTTTTCGAACTAACCGAATCGATTGGACTTTTTAATAAAAATTAAACAAATTGAACCGATAAAACATCGATTAATTTGGTTTTTGACCGAATTAATTAAACTTTTCAATAATGATATATTTATATCCGATTTTAAGTTTTAAATCGGCACTTTAAGACCATGCATGTGCTTGTTTATCATTGTTAGTGACAATTTTAAATACGTGATATCATTAAAGATCATGTAAAATCATAAATTGAATATTATCCTTCATCCAAGTCCCTAACAATTATGATAAACTCAGCCAGTCCGAGAATGATCGATCCAATCTAATAAAATTTTTTCATCGATCATTAAATAAATCAAAAAATACTCATGATAGACCGCCCAAAAATCTAATATCTCTTGATTACGCGCGCTATTTGAAAAAAAAAAATTCCTCACAATTATGATAGTTATAAAAGGAAAATGAAATAAATCGATTTAATCAAATTAAGAGTTTTAAAATCGAGACCGAATCGAATTCATCAAAATAATCAATATTTTTTATAAAAAAAACTAAATTTTCAAAATAACTCAATTAAATTTTAAATTAGTTTATTCAATTTATTCGAATTTTTACTCGATCATATGACTTGTAAACAAAGTTTTCTAGCCCAATAGAGGTAGTTTTTTTTTCTTTCTGTTTTCTCTTTATTGTATTAGGAGATGAGTATACGGCAAATTCAGAAGGCGTTTGTACAACATGTGAACTCGTATATTACATAGATTTTGGATTTTCTTCAAAAGTAGACTTACACCGATAAATTACTCTTGTTATTCTATGTGTATTTGTATCACAGACAAATATCCTACCCATATGGTTATGCAGCGAAGACAACCCTACATTCTATAAGAATTAACTTAAGATTTATAAGAATATGATTTCAAGTAGGGTGTAACTCCATCTAATTGTATTAGATAAACATCTTGTCCCACCACAATTAATTGTATTAGTTAAGAGATAGCGATGGAGAAGAACAATTAATTTGTATATATTAAGAGATGGGGATGGAAAAGAAAATATAGAGTTGAAAATGTAATAGTAAATAAAAGTAATAATAAATTGTGATATAACAAATGATTTGAAAGTAGCCATTTGATATACATAATTTGCCTCTTTATTAATGTTTTTCTAATCCAAACGTTGATGCATTTATAATGGTACAAATATAACAGATGATTTGAGAATTAATTATAGTAAGCTTAGTTATCATTTGGGTAGTTTTTCAAACTTAGTAGAAAAAATGGGATACCATCAGATTAGGTCATCTTCTCCGTCCTCTTTTCTACACAAGTGACAGCTAAGTAAGAATCCATGCAGACAAACTTCCATGGCCGCCAGCACTGAGTTGGCCCAAGCAAAAAAACAACAAAATTTGAGTTGTTATAGAATTACAACCCCTGTTCTCTTTCAAAAGCTACACATCACTCATAGACTCTTAGTTTTTCTAATTCAAAAAAACAATTGGTTTCAAGATTCACTCTCATTTAACAAAAAATAAAAAATTACGCTTACTCATGCATCTCTCACCGTCCATCCACAAATTATATAAAGAAAAATAAATTATGAAATCAACTTATAACCAACTACCAAATAACTAACAGATAAAAAAAGTTTTTTTTCTCTCTAAAAGTATGAGTCCATCAGAAATTGAATTCACTCTCATGTTCGTAGAAAACATTGCTTCCTCTGAATATAATCAAACAATACATAAACAAATAGGGTAAAACCATCAACCATTTTACATCGAGAATTATATTCCAACAGTCATCTTACACGAGAAAGTAAAGTAAAATTAGAATTCTAACGCACACTTCCCTCTGGGTTTTTCACGCAGAATGAACTTCCACACGTCTAACACAGCTTGGCACAAAAAAAAAAAAAAAAACAGGGGGGGGGGCGCGGTTGAATTAAACTGCAACTCTTTTAATGAAAAGGTTAAAGTGTGCCACTTGATTTCCCAGCACATATAGCCAGCTATACGAAAGACCCTCTTGATCAACAAAAAATGAGTCAAGAGTCCAACACCAGTGGATTGGACGAAACGAAGGTACCAAACAGTACCATAAGATCAATAAAAATTTGATTCGGTTTCGGTAAAGTTAACTTACACGTCACCTTATTGCAACTTTGGTCAGTTCATGCTGATGCTAAGGTTGGATAAAGTCTCTGATCCTCTGGTCTGTTTTAGATCCTCCTGTTCCAACAAATAGGTACAGAATTCCAGAAGGAGATGCATGTACCCTCCAATAGGATTAAAAAAAAAGAAAGAAACTAACCATGATTGCTTTGTTCTCAGTTTCCATTCCCTCACACAACTTCTTGAGATTTTGAAGTTCTAATCTGAGGGCACTGTTCTCATTGCTCAAATCGGTCACTTTCCTTTCCAATTCTTCACATTCTTGCTGGTAAAAGACAACAGACAAAAAAAGTACTCTCAATTTGGTTGTCGATATTTTTCAATAAAACTACTCCAGATGAATATTAAACATAAAAATAAGATAAGGAAAACAAGTGTATGCATTTTTTTTCTACTAAAAATGTTAAGCATACCACTATGCAAGCTAATGATATCCTAAAAGAAGCTGTAAAATTTGAGAGCTTCCAAATAGGTGAGATAAGTGGAAAATTGTAAGCAATATCCTGTTGTTAATGATACTTTGAAAGAAGAATAGAACATAATCAGAGCCTGATAATGAGTGATTGTTGTCATGGAACAAATTTGCAACAAAAGAAGCCAAGTGTAGCACTAGTTGGAGTAGCCAATGCGGATGATATTTTCCATTCTCTCCATTATCCCTAGACATTTGATGGCCATCTTTGAACATTCCCAATTTTATCATTTAAACATAAACCAGGATTTCACCTCATTTTCCCTAGCTTTTCATTTTTTTTTTCTCGTTGTAACTTCACACATGCATTTCCATTTTTATGTTGGATCGATTAATGTTTTAGTTATTATTTCTTTTTATGTCTTATATACCATATTTCTTTACTTTTTTTAACACTTGGAAAGAATAGTTTGTCATGCATGTTCATAGGATTTTTTTTTCTTTTAGCACAAGTGATAGGATAGAAGAAAATCACAAATAGAATACCAAATAACATCAGTTAATAATAAACTAACTAGGCCATTTAGGTAGATTCTTTTCCAATAAAAATGCAAGTTCCAAACGATATGGACTACAAGGCATTGTAGTTGATTGCAAATTCATAGCTGCACTCTATAAGAACGGATCAAATGAACAGAATCAGAATGTGTAAGGTTTTTAAACTAGAAAGTTGGGACAAGAAATCAATTTATGATTTAAGCATATAATGTGGCAAAAGGTGACTCGCTCATCCCAAGTGCTCCTCACCACCGGCCCCGCAACAAGATTATGATTTAAGCATATAGGGTCACCTGTATGGTAGTTAATTTCCCATGCATAGTCCCATATCTGAACAGTTCATATGGCACAAATGCCACCTTAATTTTCTTCAATTTGTAATGTAAAAGATTAAGTTCTGAAATTATTGACTTTATCTTTTATGAATATTATTAGCAATATAGTAAGATCAATGTAGGGGTAAGCCTCATGTAGCTAATCCCAAATAGTTGAAATAAACACAACATAATGATCATAATATCTAGTTCAAAAATTTAAAGTTTGTATCTGGAATTTTAGTTTCTACACGTATAAAAATAATACTCTCATATTGTAAAAGAAACTGTGAACATAGAAAGTCCTACAAGTACCATAGCATTTATATAAAATAAATGCAAGGTGTATAACAAATGAAAGGTAGTTTCATAGACAGCTCTAGAACAAGAAAATTACAAAAAGACCCCATAGTTTGTCTGGAACTGTGATTCGCTGGTGTCACCTATAAATAAGTTTGAAAACACAAGACTGACATGATAAAACAACCATCACATCTGAACGATGTGAGAAGAGATGCATCAATAAAGCTGTAAACAACAGATACTGTGCTGATGTTTATAGCATTGCCATTTACTAATGTGTGCATGTAATTATTTGGATCTCCATGATAGCAATATTAGCCATATAATTATGTTTTCTTATGATCTTAAGAAGCGAGGGAACCATTATAAAACTTAAAACAAAGATGAACCAGTTTAGATTATTAAACTATATTTACAAAAAGATATCCTTCTCTTAGTTGATCATCACCTTTAGCTGCTGAGAGCACATTAAAGCAATCCAGACCATTGCATTTTCAAATCTAATTATGCACATAATATCAAATTAAGTGATACATCATGTTATATTTTCAAACTTAACAATATCTAAAAGGTTAGTCAATTGGACATTAGTGCTAATTTCTGATTAAGCAAGTCAATTCTACAAACCTCTATTCATTTTTAGCACAAATTTAAAGCAAGATATAACAGGGACAGATTTTACAAACCCTGACATTTTAAATAACTGATAAGGTGAAGAAAATGAACTACTAGAAAGAAGAAAACTGAGAAGTGCCTTACGCCCTAATGTGACAAAGCCAACGTTTCAGTAATATAAAATTAAAATAAATACCTGCTTCCTCATCCTTGATCTTCTAGCTGATTCTCTGTTAGATTGTTTTCGTTTCTCCCTCCTCTGATCACGTTCATCCTGCAAAATTATTAATATTATTATTTTAAAAGGAAAAGAAATGAGAAACTTAGAACATGGCTCATCATTCATGTCCTTCTGACATCGTACCATTATTGCTCCTGAATTTGTCCCATTAGGCCTAGCATACATGGGGACAGATCCAGCAAGGGAAGAACCCAACAAGTCCATCTCAGTATTCATATTATTTTGAGAACCAGGAAGTGCTGCTCTTCCTGGGGCAGAGACTTGTAGTTTTTTGGCAGTTCGCACCCTTCCACTATAAGATGATTGACCGCTAGCGCCATTATGTTCATCATTACTAAGGGAACGAGAGGTTCCTCCTGAGCAAAACAGTAGAATGAATATAACCAGAAAATTTCAAATTGACTAAGAGATTAATCATTTTTCATATAAAAGATTTACCTTTTGCAACTACAATTTCATGATCTCTCTTTCCAGTCGAGTAATGTACCTAAATAACCGAGAATACTGTGTTAACTAAATTAGAAAAGATATTCTTGTGTTTTTTAACAGACAAGAGCCTGAACAGTAGCAGCATCAATACTGGTCCCAAAATACAACTGTTTCAACAACTCAAAGGTAGATGAGACACGGACGAATGTCAAAAAGGGGGGGAAAATAGCCCCATCACCTAACCATAAATTGAAGGATTTGATTTTTCTTAAGGCTTCCAAAGAAGTGCACATGGCAGGAAGAACTACAACAAGTCACCTAACAAAACCTGAGAAGCAAGGGAAAATGACCCTGCTTACCTTTGGTTGGCCATCGTCTCCTACAGTGTCAGACGACCCCTCTGTTTCAGTATGATCACTGCAGAAGAACAATATCAACAGAAAAATTCAACAAGAACCAACTTCCATTTATCCATGCCGCAAAGCTAACCTGTGCGAGGCATCCTCCCCAACACTGGAGGCTCCTTTACCGTTATTCTCTTTTTTCCTTAGAGATTCCCCTCCAGAAGGTTCCTTGCTCGCTGGACGCTGCTCCTTCTGCTCCGAGGGTCTCCCTTCAGTTTCGGTCGTACGATAAGCCATGCCCTAGGCAATTACCCACTCTCACACGTTATTTGTCTCCAATCAACACCCCAAATTGAAGCTAAATTTTTTTAAAAAAAAAAATTGAAGCAAAGGAGAACTAAAAGGATGAATATAATATTTATCTACCACGTTCATCTGCGGTTGAGCATAAAATCCTCCGTGGGGGTAGAACGAAGCGTAAGGGATCGGGCTTCCAAAGGGTGGCGGAATCACTTGCTGGTAGATTCAATTACGAAAAATCCATCAACATAAACCAAAAAGGGGTGAAAAGATCCAGTTTTTAACTCCGATGCAAGCTTTTTCCAACCCCACCAGGAGGAATTTTACAAACCTGAGGTCCCCAAACCACCGGCTGCCCCGCGGCGATAGGGGAAGCAGAATAGAAGGCCTGATGCATCACGGCCGGGACTCCGTGCCCATAGAAAGCGTGCATGGGGTGGACGGCGGTCAACGGCGTCGGTTGCGGTTCTAGTGGGCCCTTGGAGGGGGCTTCCGGCGACAATTTGGCGGTGGCGGTCTTCTCCTTGTGGGAACCCATCCGATTTCGCCACAAGTGGAAGCAGCGGCGTAGGACACGGGAGGAGGAGGAGGTGGAGAGGGCGAGAATGAGATGGCAAGCGGAACTGGATCGATTTGGCCACGGAGAGAGATCTGAGCGCTAGGGTTTTATTACCAGTGACGATCGGATCCGACGCGGCGATGGGAGAGGAAAAAGGAGCCATACGCCCACGCACATACTTGCGCGCGCGAAAGTTACGCGATGAATTTTCATTGGAAGACTACGAATGGGACCCGGAGACTGTATCCGTTATCGTAAGGCGGAGCCCGCCAGCGAACGCGTCGCGAGGGTTGATAAGGAATTTAGGGAAGAAAACTAGATCGTGGGAAGTGATGAGCTGGCACTGCGTGAGAGATTGGATCATCATACAAAACGGGCTTAATGGGCTGAAACCCTGAATCATGGGCCTATTGCCTTTTGCTTAAGACAAAAAATTTAGTTTTTAGTCCATACTTTAATTAATCTTTCAAAATGTTCCCTATAGTTTCACTATTTGTCTTTCTTTTATAAGTATTATTTTAAAAATATCCTTATCATTATTATAATTAGAACTTACACTTATACGTATTTAAGATTATCTTTAGGATTAAAGAGATATCTTATATAAAATATAAATAAAATAATTATAATAAAGAAGAGTATCAGTTGTTCTTCGTAAATATAAAATATTTCTAAAAGTTTTTTAAAAAAATTATAAAATAGCGGTTAAATTTGTTATGCTATATGAAGTTAAATATTGAATTATAATTTGAGCACACAAATAAAAAATATGAGTCGCAAAGATGAAAATATTAAGGTGGATAGACAAACATATGAAGATAAACAAAATAAAAAATAAAAAATATTAAAGAGAAAGACAAAATTATATTTATTGAGGAAAAATTTTAGGAGACATGTTTAAGATGGTATAGATATGTATTTAGATGATCAATAAATATTCAAGTCAAATGATATAAAATTATGATAAATATGCATATTAAATGAAAAAAATAGATTTATTAATAATAATAAAATAAAAATTATATATATTTAAATATAGATGATATTAGAGTAAAAGTTGCTAAGAAAGATTTATATATCCAATCTCATAGGATAAGACTTATTATTATATTAGGGGTTATACTTATAAAAATAGAGATAAAATAATAATGATATTGAAAATATTTTCTAAAAATTAAATATAATTAAAAAAAAATCTTAAAAAGTCAATTTTATTGATTCAACTTGATAACTTAATTTTTGTTGTTGTTGTTGTTGTTGATTTTTGTGTAAATAGAAAATAAGTAAATCAAAGGGATTAGAAGAGGGGAGGGGAATAGTTTTTTATTTTATTTTTTTATTTGACCGTTATTTTTAAAAGATTGTATAGATAGTTAGATCTCATATTTTACTTATTAAGTAAATTTAAGAAGCATAATAATTTTTAACGTGATACTCTAATTTCATTAATAATTTAATTATTATAAATATGTTCTACATAAAAATTGAATTATGATTTTTTAAAAAATATATTATGTTTTTTATCATCACTGTGACAAAAAGGCGAAACGCTCGTCTTCAGCGCCCCCATCCCAAGACCAACACGGAGGAGGTAAATCACGAGGACTAGTCTAGCTAGCCCGAACAGTGACCAGTGCATGAGAGTGCATGAGAGATGGTAGAAACCTGACTATTAGTCAAAATTTGAACCTCATATCTCATTGTGACAATATCTCATACACTAACTATTAATCCAAATGCATCCCGTGGGGACATGTTTTTATCATCACATTAAGCTATGGGGTGGGAGAGTAGATGAATTGATGAATGAATGAGTGGTCTTTATATTAGTTCTATTATAATATATATATAGAGAGAGAAAAGAATAAATAGAATGATAAGGGATCAAAATTGTGCCCTTATCAGCATGATGCAAGCCCTTTGTTTTTTTTTTTTTGTAGAACACCACAAGATACAAACCGAGATGATGTTTATAACTCTTTGGATAATATTACTTGATCTCCTTCGGATCGAATAGTAAACTTGTTATCAACTCAATGTGATGGGATGAGTCATGGCTCATTGGATTATTGTCTAAGTACTCTTTGGATACTTAAGACATTCCTTTAAAGAGTCATCTCGAATGGTTTGACTCTCCTTTTGAGATGACATTGTCCTTCTATGGTCATTTGACAATTGTGTTATAAAATAATATTTCAAATTTTAAAACCCAACTAACCTTTAATTTCTTGAACTCTTTAAAGAACGAGAATAGAGTAAACTCAAGAAAATAAGAATTAGTTGAGTTTTGGTTATAGTAACTTTTGACCAAAAGTATTGTATATATTTTAAAGTCATTTACTCATTCTAAAAGCAAGATGGACTTAAATTGCTTACTAAAATATATCTATATATTGAGATTCGGAATTTAAACAAAAAAAAATCCTATAGCAATTTTGACTAAAATGAATGCATGATTAATCGTTTAATTCTTTTGAAAGCGTGAATGAGACTCACTCTAATGACCTTTTAGAATGCATTTATATGCTCAAATTTAAATAGAACTAAAGCCATCACATAGATCTATATATTCACTCAAATGGTTTAGATGAGTTTTTGATATATAGTCCAAATTATGCTATTCGTTTAATGATAAATCAAAATGAAGTGTCCTTTTTAGGATTCAATTAAAAATGGACTTTCTTCTAAGTTTTGCCGAATATATTTTTGTTTTTGTAAAAAATGATAAATTAGATAATAAATAAATTTAGAATGATTGATTTAGTTTTATGAAAAAAAATTATCGATGTTAGAATAAATCAAAAAGTGTTCTATGTTGCAACACCAAGTAACGCAAATAATGTTCTATGTTGATCTTCTAATTTTCTCTTCCTAATTCTCAAGGAGTTTGAAAGGGTTGAAGAGTTCATACTGTTTTAGAATTTAAAAAACCCTAATTTTAAAATGAAAAGAATCTAAGTAAAATAATATCGTAGTTTAAATTTTACTTTAACTACTTTTGACAACTTAGTGCTCATGATCCTCAGTGAATATACGAGTGATTAAGTTGTTGGGCCATCATCAAGACAACAAGCTCATCGATAAATATTTTATTCTCTAACCAAATTTCGCGATCATTTTGTCTTTCATTAGGAAGATGCTCGATAAGTTAGCTAACATTAATTTCGCGAGGGTTAACAAAAGAACTTATTTTATCCAACGATACTAAACTTAGCTAGGTTCTTAACGAAGAATATTGTTTTCACATGATATTTTAATTCTGGGTGAATGTATATCTTCGAAGAAAAAAATTTCTCTCATTCTCTAATTATTTGATAATCAATTATAGATTAATTTCATAATTTATTTCTTTTCATATAATTTAAAAATGAATTATAATTTTTTTTTCTGTTATAATTAGCGGAAAATCCTCTTCAAATAAGAAAACATTAATGGTATAGAAACAAAAGCATTTACCCTAAGATAATGTTGCAGCGGAGCGGTCAAATACTTTAATAATTAATTATTTATTTAAAATTTAAATCTAAATTATCTTATATTATAAGATATTTTTTTTATGAATAAATAAATCTAAAAATATTATAAGTATTTTTTAATTTATTTTAATAATGGATGAAAATTTTGCTACGGACTGACTGAATTGATGGTTTTCGAGATTAGTAAGAGAGTATTTGAATTATTAAAAAAATATAAAAATTGTCGGACTTTATATATATATTCTTCACAGTTTATTTGTTACTTACTTGCGAAGTCATAACTTAGTATGGATTACCGGCCCACGAAGGCCCATTTTTAGGACAAACCGAAGATAAAGGAACCAGACGAGAAGGAAAGGGGCGAAGTGGTTAAAGAAGCTACTGATGGATCTACAGCTGGAGGAGCTGCAATCCTTGTCGGCGGTGGACGTGCTCCGAGAATCGGTGGCGGTACCGCGCGCCGCCCCGCGCACCTTCGCCGCCCTCACCCTCGCCCTCGTCTTCCCCTTCTCTTTCGCGGTCCTCGCTCACTCCCTCTTCACCCATCCCCTCCTCCTCCACCTCCGCCACAACCCCTCCGCCGCCGCCGCGGACTGGATCCTCCTCCTTCTCTACCTCTTCATCTATCTCCTCTTCCTCTTCACCTTCTCCTTGCTCTCCACCGCTGCAGTCGTCTTCACCGTCGCCTCCCTCTACGCTGCCAAGTCCGTCTCCTTCGCCTCCTCCCTTTCCGCCGTCCGCCCCATCTTCCCCCGCCTCTTCCGCACCTTCCTATGGGTAGCCCTCCTCATGCTCGTCTACAATCTCGCCCTCGTCCTCGCCCTCCTCCCCCTTCTCCTCGCCCCTTCCTCCCCTCTTGTTATCATCCTCATCGCCCTCGTCCTCCTCGGATTCCTCGCCGCCCACGTTTACATCTCCGCACTGTGGCACCTCGCCAGCGTCGTCTCCGTCCTCGAGCCCCTCTGCGGCCTCGCGGCCATGGCCAAGAGCCGCGACCTCCTCCGCGGCCGCGTCCGCATGGCGGCCGTCCTCGTCGTCGCCTACCTCACCGCATGCGGTCTGGTCGGAATTATCTTCCGCGCTGTCGTTGTGAAGGGCCCCCGAGAGGAGGGCAGCCTTGGCGTCACCAGCGTCGTCACCAAGGTTCTTATAGGCGGCGCCCTTGTGGCCGTTCTGGTTGTTGTGAACCTCGTCGGCCTGCTCGTGCAGAGCGTCTTCTACTATGTCTGCAAGAGCTACCATCACCAGCAGATCGACAAGAGTGCCTTGTATGACCACTTGGGCGAGTATCTCGGTGAGTACGTGCCGCTCAAAAGCTCCATCCAATTGGAAAACCTGTGAAAACCAGATGAGTTGCTATGTACTTTTAGTCTTCATTTCACATTCCATCGTTTTGCCTGTTCTCACTCTTGAAAAATAATGTAGAGACATGGTATTTCTGATAATGTAACTATTTGGTTGCTATTTAACTTCTATTAGTAAATTTCTTATCGTCCATAGATTTTTCTAGTTGTTTGCTACTGAGAATGTCCATTTAGCAATGTTTCTGTACTTATCTGATTGATTCGTTCACTCAGCAATTCAATGTCGCATTCTATTGCTACTTCTTTAAGTTCTCTTAGTTCAATGATGTTAGTCAGACATGTTCAATCTCTGGAGGCATTCAGTTTTGCTGAAGGTGCTCACATTTTCCATGATTTGACAGTTGATCTGAGGTGCTATCCACTTGAGAAACATTATTATTAATTTACTGAGGTTGCTTTTGTTCAGTACATGCTCTTGATTCTTTTCTTCAATATTTTAACTATGTTCTTGTCATTTTGCAACTCCAAATTGGATGCTGTTGTAAGTCTTGGATCACAGATTAGTTAGTTCAAACATATCAATCTACTGAATTTGTCAACTCAAGTTCCCTGTTGACATTGTTGTTTCCCTCCCTAAACTATTGGTTGATCAGTATAGTCAAAATTGCCAAAGGGTTATATAACTCCTTCAAACTGTTTAAACTCATCATGGTGTTTGTTTCTTGCCATCCAAAATGGGCTTCTTATTGTATATTTTATTCCCTTCTGTTACATTGCTTCAAGTTTGCTGTTTGACATTTCAACCTGAAACACACTAATCCTTGCTGAAAAGTAAACCTGAACTAGGTCTGAAACCATTTTGTCCAAGTAATATAAATGTCTGAACCTAACTAGAATCCGATTATTAATAATCGAACTTGACTTATGCTGGTCTACTAGGTACTCAATAGGGGTTGAGAATGAGTCATGATCAACTCTGCTAAGTTGACTCCATGCCATTAAGATTACTTAGTTTACTCATGATCACATACTTTAAATGAGGGTTAATTCTTAAGTATAATGTCTCTCAACCTTAATCACTTTTAATAAATTTATTTTCACCTTTCAGTAATCAATTTAAACTTCTATCAATTCTATCTATGCTGAATTTATTTATCATTTATTATTAAATATTGACATAATACCTTAAAATGCAATAAACTCTATAAATATAAAAAATTGAAAGAGATAAAATGGGAGTGGTAAATAAAACTTTCCTTTTAAAATATAACTTTTAATAAATTTAATGTCATTTTTAATTCTTTTAAATAAATATTAATATTTAAAAAATATATTGGCACATACAAAACTACCGATACAACCTTTTGTATAGATGATCTCAATGAAGAGAGAGATTGAGCTAGAGAGCAGTCATACCTGTTGTCTTCAATAATCAATTCAGATCTAGATGGATCTTTCCTGTTTCTAATTTTATCCTATATGTTTTTTTTTTTACACTCTCACACACAAGACACAGATGAGTATGATAATGACAGAATTAAAGACTAATTGTTGGATGCTTCACAGTGTCATCCACTAAGATTGATGAACTCCTTGAAACAGAATTTTGATATGAACTTTACCCTTCACTACTCTATCTTCATGCCATCGACAAGGTTCCACAGGTGAAAGTTCTTTGGAAGCAAAGAAGCAGAGTGAGAGATGCAAGGAAGAACAGCACAGGGTTTGATAGGGAGAGCTGATGGAGTCAGCAACGTTGGGTTGTGGAGTACTTGTGGACGGGAGCTTGACGGGGAATCGGCACAAGGTAACATTTTTGTGCATAGGGAGAGCTGATGGTTCCAGTATTTGTGCACAAGGTAACATTTTTGAAGTCACAAACTTGCATTAAATGTTGTGTTAAAGTTAGGAATTAAAAAAGTTTTTATCCCATTAAGTGAAATAAATTATATGAATTATTTTATATTATTATGTTTAATTCTCTATTATATGATTAAATTTTCTCCATATTCAGGATGTCAAGTTTCAAGGCACAAGCTACTTGTGCCCCATGAATCTAAGGTTTCTATTATTTTTGAAGTCATAAACTCATGTGAAGACTTCTATTGAAAGTGAGAATGCTTAAGTTCACCATAACAATTAAGTTTTATCTCACAAAAGAAGATCGGCTATATGAATTATTTTCCTATTGTATCATAATTTATATTTAAATATATTTTATTATTGTTGATTAAATTTTTTTTATTGATATGTATATTTATTATAATTTTATGTCATTTAATTAGAACATTTATTAATCATTTAAATGTCAAAATATACTTTGAAATTGAGCAAGTTAGAAAAGAATTATGACAACCTAATTTGTTTGTGATTAAAATTTAAGTTTCTTAATTTTAATAAAATTGTGAAATGAGTTTATGACTCAAAAATATTAAATAATAATAATTTATAATATGGAAGATGATTTTACGATCATTTTGCACCTTGAAACTTGCTAATGACTATCATGAAATTTACAAGGTAATTTGTGAATCAACTTATGATAAAATTTGAGAGGCTATGAACTTTTTAGATTCTTAGCTTTAACATGAGTTTTAATATAAGTTTTTGATTCTAAAATGTTAAAATCATAAATTTATTAGGTACAAGTTGATTTATAAATTACCTTGAGATTTGAAAAAAAAAATAATGAATCAGATAAACTAAATTTGGGACGATCGATTTAGTCCTATAGAAAATTTTCATCGACTATTAGGATAAATCAGAAAGCGCTCGTGACGGGCGGCCCAGAAGTCCAACATTGCGTGATTGCGTATTTCATTTAGAGGAAAAATTCTTATAAATACGTTGTAACTGGGGATCGAACTACAAATATCTGAATGATAATTTAATATCCTTTCGTTGTATCGTAACCCCGAGAGCTCCTTACAACTTGAAAACTTAACATTATGTTGGCACATAACAAAGTGATTTTCAAATCAGTGTCACTAAATTTTAGTTTCAAATTTTAAAAAGTCATAAATTTTTTTCTTTAGAGTTTTTGAATTTAAAATCAGTCATGACTCCAAAATATCAAAACTCTATAATCTATGAGACATAAATTGATTTATAAACTAGCTTATCTTATAAATAATGAATGTTAACAACCAAATAATATTTCATGTATTTGTTTAACTACACTTTGTCATCGCATCCTTCAGCCTTTTTTTTTATTTTCAATGAACTTTGGAAAATCTATCGAAGTCATCATGTTTTCTTATCTTGGCGGCCATACTTTTTTCACCTTAAAATTTGCTATCGTTCGCACGATAACATCATCGGGTGACTACTTGCTCTAGGTGGCCATGCAGTCGCTAGCTTAGACTAATTGGCTCTTGGTGGAACCTAACCACATCATCCATGGACTACTCATTTTTCCCCTTCCATCCTTGATTATCTTCTATTTATTTGACAAGGATGCGTTTACTAGGACGGAAGACAGGAGAGGAGTTGAAAAAGCAAAAGACACAAAAACTACACATACATACATTTTCATGCCATGATCTCCTTCCTCCTCACCTTTTCCCTCCTATCATTCCATCCGAGTAAACCCATCCTTAAATATTGTCTCTAACAGCTTTTATGTTTTCTTCTGATAAAACTTCATGTGTATTAACTCTCTTAATTAAAAAAGTTACAATCTAACCTTACTAATATAAAATAATTACTGTAATTGCAATGCAAACATTAAAAGGGGTGCATAAACTCAAGTTATAAGATCAAGTTGGATCCGCTCTCAGTGTGATTCTGAGCTGATTCGTGTTTTCGATGATGCTTCGCCATTTGAACATCGCGCGTAAAATGCGTTCTTGCTTTGGCGTAGGGTGCTTCTCTTGCTACAACAAATTAAAGAACAAGAAAGATGTCAAGTAACAAGAAGTTCATGCAAACTCCTCAGTTTTTCTTTTTTATTTTTGCCTTTCTTTTTGAGTTTTGAATATAGAAGATGTTTAAGTACCGGCGGCTATCATTTGGGCGCGGAGTATGTTCTCTCTTCTTTTCGACCAGATGAGAACGATAACAAGTGCTAGAAGGAATGCAAACAAAGCCCCAAATGCAATGCCAAGTTTAGCTGCAGGAGATAGATGAGGGCCACAAGTTGGCAATCCAGGAATTCCACAGAGACCTGCATTATCAGTAAAACTGATACATTCCATCTCAGTAAGCATCCTCATAGTGAACAGAGAAGATTTATCGATCAATCAATATCCATCCTGAACACTACAAAACCCTTAGAAGTTCACATCATGAAGTGATAAAAGAGAGAGTTCTTACTTGAAGCTAGCCCGGTGCAGTGGAGCTCCTCCGAGGCTTGCAGGAACTCTTCCGGATAAAAGGTTTCCATTGAGATTTCTGCAAGAATGTGCAGCAAGAATTCAGAATCGCCGAGCTATGTCGAATAAGAAATTCCTGCTTTGTAATCCTTCTTACAGTATCTGTAACAATGTGAGCTGGCCAAGGCTCTCTGGAATTGATCCAGTCAATTGGTTGTAGGAGAGGTCTCTAACAATGGAGAAACATAGAGTTAAGAAAAAATTCGTCTCGTTCGCAAAGTTGAGTGTTATGATTGTGAAAGACTGATCTATTAGCATCATAATGGTATCCTTAAAACATGAACAAAAGAACTATTCTTAGCATTCCTGGTACTTACTACAGTTTTGAAAGTATGAAAAGCTTAATCATAAGAGAAGATGAATATTGAACTTTGTTTAGACAGATACCGAATGAATGAGTGAATATTCAATGACTACAACCATTTACAGTAACTGCAGTGTATAAAGAAGTTTTCATGTCAAGGATGGTAGATTGACTTACAGTATTTGCAACCCAGTAATATTGCCAAGAGAGGATGGTATTGACCCAAATAGGGAGTTCTCGCTTAAGTTTCTGCAGAAAATAAGGAAAGAAACATATAAATTGACTAGTAGTTTCTCTTAAATTGCTTTTTAGATGGAAAATGGAGACACTAAAACACACAAAAGACACAGATCTACTAGATACACTTACAAGTTCTGCAAATGTTGCAATGTAGCAATGTCATCAGGCAAGGAACCTTTCAATCCTTGATTATCAAGACCTCTGCACATTAAAAAAAGAGAGCACATATCGTTAGCGTTCTCGACATTGTTAAATGGTGAAACTCTTCAGATATATGCAGAACAATGCTCAAGGTCTAATGTCAGTGAAGATTCAATCGGCAAGTAACTTTGTATGAACTTAAATCAGTGCCATGAAGGTGCCAAGTGGTATAGTTCACTAAGATCCTCTATTGCCTTGTTTAGTAGGTGGTCACTTGAGTAAAGCGATTCTAAAACAATACGAAGAAGACAAAACCTCAAAACAATGTAAACTAAGCATTTTGTGTGAATATTAGAGACTAAAAGGGAGGTAAATAAAAGTTTTGAGAAAGTACAATCCGTAGATGACCCAATTGTTACTAGCGCTGTCGAATTGGCATTCAACTACACTCCATGGATGTTCTTGAGGAACACATGGATCGCCGTTCCAGCCAAAACGACTTGGAAGTCCCAAAGAGCTCTTCAAAATTTCCAAGGCACTCACTGCAAGAAGGGGTTTCAAAGATAGTTAAACTGCGAAAAACATGAGCTATATATGTGATTACCACTGATTCACTTAGCATGCAGGTCCAGGAACTCTGAACAAATGTGAGCAACAAAAATCAATAGTACACAAAAGATGCAATTTCTTATTTTACAAAATGAGATTTACCTTCCTCAGCTGAAGTTTTAAACTCTGCCAAAATAACCTCAAGAACCTCAATTGCACTTATGATCGCATAACTTCCATCCGTATGGCGTAGCTCAACTGTGAGTGTCCTTCCACTCATTTGGACAGTTTTATTCAGCACAAGGGCTATATAACTTCCCCCTGTCATACTAATAATGTCAACACTTTCAAAAGCAACATCACCATTTATCACTATGTCGAAAACTCTTTGCTGTTCTTTAGTTATTCCCGGATCGATCTCACAAAAGTGAAGCCACAATGAATAGTTATTATTTGGATCAAGGTCCATTTGGAATGATAAATCAGGCTGTAGATCATCCCCGACAATGGCAGATTGATATAGCATCTCCGGGTAGTAGTTTGGTGAAACTGATGTGCGAGTAATATTATGTTCAGTCGAGATTGAGTGACTAGAATCTGCAAATGATGAAACTCCTAACCAGAATCTATCACCACCCCAATGGTTGCCCCCGTAATCTTCATCGTATGCCGACTTCCCAGTACCACATGTCAATCTTCTTGCAGTTCTGAGAACTGTCCCCTCACTCCATATCGGACCGATACCATATGCATTGTCATCTACTTGAAGGATCTCAATTGTGAGAATGGATGGATCACCATGGCCAGTGCTATGAAAACAGGTAGTCAAAGATGTGTCGTTAGCAAATACCAAAGCATCAACAAATGACTGTTCATCAATGGTGCTCCAACCAGACTGCAAAGAGTAGATTTGGGTCCCTTCTATCGATATATCGAAAATGGGTTCACTGTCATAGTTTGAATCGTTGATGAGTGCAAAAAACGATCTCACTTGGTAGTGACCTCTAGTGATGTTGCCAATGGTGTAGCAGTTCTCAGGGCCATCGGACAGAGGAAAATACCGAAGAGTGGTCAGCTGAGGCTCGATATAACTAGGAATCTTGGCGTTCGCCGATTTTCCACCAGTGTAACCAAAGTCTCTCTGCCATAAGGTACTTGTAGGACTAGTAGTAACATCCTGTTGAGATCCACAGCTTATGCGCATTGAGTATGGTTCTCCTATTCAAGAACAAACAAGTCAATTGAACTTAATAAAAACCCCAACACCACTTCTCTTGGCAATACTTTCTGGAAAACACCGAAATTTACTTGCAAATGAACTGAAAATTTTAACATAATTGCATTGTAGATCCATAACCATTTCTGAATTGCTGAAGAAGAGAACAAATGTGATTCATTACGATTCCAAATCTTCTGCTTCTTCCACACAGATCAAGGCCAATAAATTATCTCAAAGAAGAGAGGGGAAGAAAAGAACAAACTATACCAAAATCCAGAATGAAGAGAAGAAAAGGATAATTAGTTTATAAACTCTTACCATTTTGAGCAGCTGCATTCCATGTAGCAGATAAAATGGCGGAGAGAAGGAAACACTGGTAAACAAGAGACCTAAGAATCATTGTTGCTGTTTGCGACTCCTGTTTTTTTCTTTGCATCAACCCTTCAAGAACTTAATCTCTGGCAAAAGAAGAATCGAAGATTGTTGAAGGCATCGAGAAGGGGAGGAGAGCTTGCAGTGATTGTTGGAGCACGCGTAGATTATTGTTCTATTCTCTGCAGTGGAAGTGGGGATGGAAAGGAAGAGGGATGAAAAGGAAGGACTTGTGATCATGTTGACTTTTTTGAAAACTTTAATTTTGTGGAATCATAGTTTCTTCTTCTTGGATTGATTAAAGTTAGTCAATTAATGGTGCGATTTTTGAGAAATTGTGATCGTGTGTTGTCTGGCATGGAGTTGGCCAGCAGAGTTGACTTGGGTAAACATAAGCATGATTACCGGCAGTCCCGCCGGCCGGCACGTCACGATTAGATCAAGTATTTATGATGCGATTTCGCGTGAAGGGTTATTTATGGACGTTGGATTTGGAGTGGGGTAATCAATGCCGCACGATTTGGGCAGTTGAAGTTAATCCCGTTGTAATCAATGGATAGATTGTAGTCTTCACGCTACGCAGGTTTGTTTAGTGTTGGACGGGATTGAATTAAGCGATGGATTGGGTAAAAATCTACGACAGTGAATTGACACCAGCAGATTAATTTAAGATGAGAATGATAGTTTTAAACAGTGACTTAATATAAAATGACCCCTCGGCCCTTGACTTTTTCAACCCCAGACTTAAAAAGATTAACAATTTTAAATTTTAATCATACAAATTAATTATTGTTTATTGTTTAAATTTTAGTTTTTTTATTTAACATAATTATTATTTTTTAAGCAAACATGTTTTCACAGCTTGTATAAATGTGATTATTGAAAAACCATGCCGTTGTACGAAGAATGGGCAAATTAAAGCATCCATGTCTGCGTCGTCCCTGCTCCAACTCCCCTTCCGCGGTCTTCGGCTCTCCGCCATCGCCGGAGCCGCCTTCACTTCCTCCTCCTCCTCCTCCTCCTCGAACATTCGTCCCAAACCCCTCCTCCGATTCCATCCACGGAAACTCCCTTCGGGAGAGGAAACACAAGAGGCGGAGGATGAAGAGGAGAGTGGGGACACCCGGTCACCTCCAGCTTAGGCAGTGCTGCTCTTCTTCCACAATCTGCCTCCTTCGAGTAGTTCAGGTAGTTCCTCTTTCGAGTGATAAATTCTAATGGATCAATGTATAGGAATGTAGTCTTTGATTGAGGAGCGGTAGCAAAGTGCAATTTTGATTCATCATCCTCTTAATTTAGACTTCTGTTTACTTCGCTATAAGTTTATATTCTCTGTTGTTTCCTGATGTTCAAAAACAAAGACTACGGCCACATCCAAGCAAGCTACAAATTATGCTCGTCTCCTCCTCAATGTTGCCCTTATCATTCCTGATTGTAATTCTGACAATACAATCCAAGCTTAAGCTACGTACTCATCTTCTCACTCATGTTTACGGAAAATTCAAATGCGATTACGAAACTCTACCTCATTTAGTCACTCTTGACTCTTGAGATGACTCTTTGAGTCTCGAGGCTTGATTTCAAAGAGCCATTTGATGACTTTTACCTTAGATTTAACTTGAGAACGAAATGAAAGAAGATCGAGGAGTGATGATATTGATAGATTTTCTTATAAATTCTAAGCTGCATTAATTCTAATATATCGTATGAATTCGTAATAGGAATAACAAGACCATATATCTAGTTTCTTTTAATCATAACATAGTAAACAAACAACTTAAACTGAAAGAGACAAAGAATTTGATTGTAGAGTCATAGTCATTGTCGTTAGTATCGTTTAGAGAGATCCCTGAGAAAGAAGAAGAAGCAGAAGCAAAAGGGGAGATCTTCTAAGGAGCTTAGGGTTGACGACACCGAACCATTTTGGTCAAATGGAGAACCAAAAGATGTTTCAAAGATGATGCATTAAACTCTTGAGGACCTCCCCTTATATAGACAACCAATCTGTTATCAGCTCATAGATGATAACGGATCAGAAATAAGAATTCTACACATTCGACCCACATCCGATAACCCGAAACCCTATAACCTTAAGTTAGATCACTTAACTAGTTTTGGATCGTATTCACATATGCAACTTACAAATAAGCTCACCTAATAGAGACAACAATATCCAACAATCTCCCACTTGAGCTATATATGAGTTGTATGTGATATACAAATAAAATTTTGTTTGATATCAAACTTTATGGGTATAGAATATCACTATAAATAATCTAGTCCGTTAACTTCATTGGTATAAAACTAAATAGGCCATAACTATTGTATATGATCATAACAATCTCCAACAATAATTATAATACCAATGTTATTAATGACATAGATCAAAATATGAATGTGTAGAGAGAAATTACATGAAATGTGATCAGTATATGTCAATTTTCAACTGGTCCAAAGTAACTCAAAAGAGTCTAATCATATTTACTAAAACTTTATGCTAAGTTGCACTAGCAAATCATGATCTAAGCATTATAATTCTAAAAAGAATTTATATCATATTTACAAACATCAAATGCTAAACAACAATAGTAAATCATGATACTTTATTTCAGAATGTTAAACAAATAAAATTCCCATTATCTTTTTTGAACTCTACGTACGTATAATAATCAAAACATAATGTTTGTCTTTATTATCAAATATAGAGTAATAAAAATAAATACAGACTCTCACTAGATGAGTTCTTCTTCCATAAGAAGAACTTTCATATCCACAACATGTACATGAAACACCTTAGGTACCAAACCCTTGGTAAGTGGATCGGCCAACATGGAATCTGTGTTGATGTGCTCTATCATGATCTGACGACTCTGAACTCTTTCTTTAACCGCTAGAAACTTGATGTCAATGTGCTTGGACTTCTACAAACTATGATTATTCTTGGCATAAAGTTTTGCGACTTTATTATCACAGTAGATTCTGATTGGCATGTCAATGTCATCAACGATCTGTAATGCTGTGATGAAGTTTCGTAGTCAAATCCCGTGAATGAATGCTTCGTAGCATGCTACCAACTCTACCTCCATAGTAGAAGTGACTACTAGCGTCTGTTTGACGCTCTTCCAAGATATAGCCCATCCAGTAAGCATGAAAATATATTCCGAAGTGGACCTCCTGCGATCCAAGCATCTAACAAAATTTGAGTCTGAATATCCAATCACCTCCAGGTGAATTGATCTTCGATACATGAGTATATGTCTTTTAGTTCTTTGCAAATACTGCATCACTCTCTTTACTACTTTCCAGTGCGACGATCTTGGGTTACTGACATACCTACCTAACATTCCCACTATAAACGATATATCTGGTCGCGTATAAACCTGTGCATACATGAGACTTTCCACAACTAATGTATAAGAGAATTATTCCATCTCCTTTATTTCAATTTCAAGATGTGGACACTACTGCAAGCCGAACTTGTCACCTCTTGACATAGGTGTATCACCAGGTGTACAATTTTGCATGTCATACATTATAAGCACCTTTTCAATATAGGTATGTTGTGAAAATTCAAGAATGTCTCTTGAATGATCATGACAGATCTGTATGCCTAAAACAAAAGATGCTTCATCAAGATCTTTCATTTCAAAATTACCGGATAGAAGTGATTTGGTTTAATGCAACATACCCTTATTATTGCCTTCAACAATATATCGTCCACGTACATAACAAGTATAATAAACTTGCTCCCACTGAACTTGACATATATGCATTGATCAACGGGTCATCTTTAAATCCAAATGAAGTAATCACTTGATCAAATTTTTGGTACCACTGATAGGACACTGTTTCAAACCATAAATAAACTTCTTTAATCTACATACTAGGTGCTTTGAGTTCTCAGACTCAAAGTTCTCTCGTTGCACCATATATATAGACTCTTTAATGTCTCCATTGAGGAATGCAATATTTATATCCTTTTGATGCAATTTCAAATCATAATGAGCTACAAGTGTCATGATTATCCTAAGGGAGTCTTTCATCGACACAAGTGAGAAAGTCTCCTTGTAATCAATGTCTTCCTTTTGAGTGAATCTCTTGGCAACAAGACGAGTCTTATACTTTTCAATATTGCCCATTGAATCCCGCTTGGTTTTAAATATCCATTTACAATCAATGAGTTTCAAACCTTCAGGCAATTTGGCAAGTTCCCAAACGTATTGTCTTCCATAGACTTCAACTCTTCTTACATGGCTTTAATCCATCTTTCAGGGTTAGAGCATTATTTGATCTCTTCGAAAGATGCATGATCACTTTCCAACCCTATGTCAAAATCATGCTTTTGGAGATAAACATAATCGCGAGAATTTGTGATTCTCCGTTCCCTTGTGGATCGCCTTAAAGGCATTTGTGCTTGAGGTGATTGAGGTACTTGCTCAGCAATCTGAGGAAGTACCTCAATCTCAATGGAAGGTCCCTCCAATTGTATTGGAGATGACACGAGAATATCTTGACTCACTACTCCCACTGGATGTGCAATGTCCATAATGTGCGGTATGGAAATCATACCACTACTTATTGCACTAGTAGTAACCATAGGAGGATTACTAACGCTTTCCTCAAAAAATACTTCCCTGATTTTATCACTCCCACTGTCCTAAATGAATTCTACATTTCCCGTTTCGAAGAAGGATCTATTAGAGAAATCATAAAATTTATACCCCTTGGACTTCTCAGAATAACCTATAAAATTGTAGCTAACTGTTCTTGAGTCCAGTTTCTTTTTGTTAGGCTTATAAGGCTTAGCCTCAACTGGACAACACTAGACGTATAAATGCCTAATGCTAGGCTTTTTACTCGTCCATATCTCATATGAGGTTTTAGTTATTGCCTTAATAGGTACTATGTTAAGTAGGTAAACTACAGTCTTGAGTGTCTCACCCCACAAATACTCTAGTAAAGAAGTAAAAGTCATTATACTTTTTATCATATCTTTTAGGGTACGATTGCGTCGCTCAGCTACACTATTCTGATTGAGTGTATCATGCATGGTATACTGAGGCATAATCCCACACTCAACAAGTTATTTCGCAAAAGCTCCTGGACGTTGTTCACTTGATTCATCATATCGACCGTAATATTCACCTTCATGATCGGATCAGACGATTTTAATTTTCTTACCTAGTTTAAGTTCAACTTCGGCTTTGGAAATTTTAAACATGTCCAGAGATTGTGACTTCTCATGAATAAGGTATAGATAATCAAATCTAAAGTAGTCGTCTATGAAGCTGATGAAATATGTTTGATCATTCCAAGATACCTTAGGGAATGGTCCACAAACATTCGTATGTATCAGCTCTAAAACATCACTACAACGATTTACTCCCTTATTTCTTTTGTTAGTTGTCTTTTCCTTAACACACTCTATGCAGACATCAAAGTCTGACATATCAAGGGAATCGAGAATTTCATATGATATTAACCTTTCTAAGCGTTGTTTGGATATATGTCCTAAACACCTATGCCACAACATCGAAGAATTCTTGTCGATCAATTTATGTTTCGTACCTATACTTTGCATTATTGCGTTGTCAATCGTAGGCATTATGGTGTTTAATTTATAAAGTTTATCAACCAAGGAAGCATTGCCAACCAACACTGAATTAAAGAAAATATTGAAAATTCCATTTCCAAATAAAAAAGAATAACCTGATTTGTCCAAAGTAGAAATTGAAATTAAATTCCGTCAAAAAGATGATACAATAAATGTAATTTCAAAATTCATAAAGACATTAGCTCTTTAACAAAGCCTAAAAATACCAATCGACTCTACTTTAGCCTTTTTTTTCATTTTCTGTATAGATATATCTTTCACCATCAAACAGAAGTCGGCTCTTGAGATAACCCTGTATAGTGACATTTATGTGAGTAGTAGCACCGGTATCTATCCACCTAGTGTTAGTAGTTACAATTATTAAATTGACTTCTGAACTAACAAAATTG
>JBBUKS010000002.1:9254083-9267683 GCA_038050645.1 Hedychium gardnerianum | reverse complement strand
CATAGATTCTATTTGGATTTAAAATATGATTAAGAATTGATTTCCATAAATCAAGATTCTTTAATTAAATTAGGAAAGAAATTTCCAAATCTAATCACATATTTTATTTAGGAAAATTCCTAACAAAAAATAATCTATTTTAATTAAGAAATAATTTCCTAACTAAATTATTTCTAATAAATTAAGAAATATATATTTGGAATATTCTTAATTAAATCAAAATCTTTCCTTAATTAGATTTTCCTAAAATATTTCAGAAAATTTTCAAAATTGAATTTTTCCCAACAAATTAGTAAATATTCCAAATTTTTCTGAAAAATAGAAAACTTTCCATAAATAAAATTTGTTAAATTATGCTAGAGAATTTCTAAAATTAGATTTTTCTAACAAATTAGGAAATACTCCAAAATTGATTTTTTCTAACAAAAATAGAAAACTTTTCATAAATGAAATTTCCTAACAAATTAGGAAAATTTTCCTAAATAATACTAAAAAAATTCCAAAATTGGATTTTTCTAACAAATTAGAAAATATTCCAAAATTGATATTTTTCTCGACAAAATAGGAAACTTTCCATAATTAAAAGTTTCTAACAAATTAGTAAACTTTTCAAATCTTTTTCGTAAAACTATTTTATGATCATGTCGAAGCACGATCAAGCTCTGATACCACTGTTGGGTAGCCCAATGCAGTGCGTGCTAAAACATATTTCGTAAACATGCACAACAAAAGATATAAATAGTAATAATAAAACTAATTATTACATCACATGCATCACACGCATACAAGAATACAACTCATGCAGACATGATTGCATAATAAAATTTTATGGAATTAAATTTAATCTAGTTATACTTGATGGATCACTTGAAGTGGAAAGGGCATCAACCGAGCAACGCTGCCGAGCCTTGCATCTATTCGTATCAACGCCAAGAACTCCTCAAGAAGACTTTGGAAGTCACGAGTTTTATCTTCACGAAAGGTACTAGTCTTTCTTGTGAAGATGGGGTTTGGTGCACGGTGACGTACTCAACCAGACGACACCAAACGGAGAGAACAACCAAAAGGGGAGGTTGCTGACCGGCCGGAAAGGGGGATGTTTGCCCCTCTTTTTTTCGCTGTCTAGCATCCATAGATTGTTGTCAATGAGCTATGAAGTACCCCAAGGCATTGGGGATTTTGTAGCAATATTTTCTTGTCAAAACGGAGCGAAAGGAGACAGAGAAGATGGTGGTGGCGCTGGCGGATAGATTCTATCCACTAGTTCCTTTCTCCCTTGGAGCGATGATGGTTGATCGTAGATGGGTACTCCGGGGTCCTACTAGCCGACCGGAGGTTGCTAGTCGATGGGTGGTGGCCGACTAGAGGTGGAGGCCGGCCAGTGGTGCTTGGGATGATGGCACCAAGGAACTCTTTCCTTTGGTGGTGGGCGGCACAAAGAGAGGAGTGGAGAGGAGAGAAAGAGAGGAGAGGAAATCTTAATCAAATTAGGTTATCCAATTCCAATGAAAAATTCTCCTCATGGATGGGTATATTTATACACCTCATCAATAACTTGGGGAGCAAGTCATCTCCTAAGCCCAAGCCCAACCCATTAAGCTTTAACTAAAACACAACCCACTAAGCTCTTGGTTTGGTTCAAAAAGAAACAAACCACTTGATTCGATAATTAAACCAAACCAATTTGGTTTATTATTAAAATAAAGAGGATCAATCACATCTTCAAAATATGTGACCCATCCACACTTCCATTCTGACAAATAACTTTTCATATTTCTCATTTGTTTGGTCCAACCAAACTTTGTCTCTCTCGATCTAAGAATCCAATTCTCAAACTTGTTTTAAATATTTTGGATAAACTCGTAGTGCGTGTGACCTTATAGGTTCCTAGTTATGTTGGACATTCATAATTAACTATTAATTATGAATAGATCATGAGTGACACCTAGTAGTACATCATAACGCTCAATTGATCAAAAAGTCGACGATTGATTTCAAAAATACTTCTGAACCTTTCAGCAGCTACAATGAGTCGTGTCTCATTCCTTTCACTCGTCTTATACCCACATGGTTTAGGACATGATTTATGTGCAGTTTCAACTATGATGACTACGTCACACATATCCCAAGTAGTAATTCCTTGTCCTATGGATTCGAATTACTCAAACACATTGTCCAATAAGACTATTCTCTTGACGTGTTCTTCTTTAGCCAAAGACTTATGAGTAATAATCCTGACAAGTGGTCATAGGGTATATGTCTCCTTTTATAAGGAGTGGTGAATCCTCTTTAGGCTATTCAAATACTTTCAGACACTTCAAACTTATACCCAAACATCTTGGGTCCACACCTCAAAGGAGATGCTTGCTTAAGATGTCAAAGTATAAGTCTCCATGTTCAAGATGACTTGAATACCTCAAGTTAAAAGAAAGTTGCACTTAAGCTGCAATGAGATCTTCATTGACATGCCCAAATATGTTAAGAACCATATGAAGTCTCATAGCAGGTCACTCCAATGAACTAGTTACCTTTAACTAGCATCCATGTTTAACTCTAAACATCTCAATGTCTCCAGCCAATGAGGAGTGACTTCTTGGATAAACCAAGGAGTATAACAAATGTTAGTCTCACATAATCAATGATATCCGAACCCATCAATTCATCGACTAGGGATGTTTTTATATGTTCATAATTACACATGTAGAGACGCTCACTAGTTGTGATCCAATCACAAGTTCTCTCATGCTATGAATTATATTACGGACATTCAGTAAGTGAGTTTAAGATCAAATCATATACATAAAGAATGTGTACTCAGATAATAAATCATTTATTTATCCAATAAATAGTACATTCCATAAGGCGATTGTCTTAGGGCATGTGGATTGGCATTAATAAGAATGTAAGATAAGTGAGTTGGTTGTTGTTGATGGAAGTGTAGATAGAGTGCTTATGGGCATTGTTTGGTTGAACTCAACATAGTAGCATTCCTATTGTCTCAAATCTTCATTGGTTTTCTTTCATACATTTATGTCATCTTTTATCTTTGTGTTTGTGTTTGTTTGGAACTCTAATAAGTCCTTCAAAGTCATGTCTTCTTGTGTTTATAGTGGTGGAGAGTAGGAAATAAGCAAGCATATGGTAGTGCGACATCATGAGTAGCTTTGAGTGAACTCTACCCTTGCATTGTTTGTGTGAGTGAGAGAAACCACTATTATCTTGTGAGGCTTATCATTCTTGGTCTATTCAAGATTCATTGAAGTCATCATACTTGTTAACTAATGCAAGAACTAAGCTCATGAATGCATTAATTTTTAAGTATTGATGATCCTATGTAATTACCTTTTACGATCTTCTTAGTGCTGAGAGGAATTGCTTGGGGAAATGAGTTTTAGTTGTTTTTCTAAGTTTTGTTTTGCATGTTAGAGATGTGTAAGAATAAGTGTAGGAGAGTTGATAACTACCATTTTGATGTATTATTTTGGCACTTATACTTAGCATTTGTATCCTCTCGTATGCTTAATTTCATATTTATATCATGTTTTACGAGTTGGAATTTATTTTGAACTTAATTATAATTTTCCTACAATTATGGTGTTATTTCTTATATTTTGATTTAGTTTTGTAGGAAATCCTAAGAGCCATGAACCCAAGTCAAGTCAGACAAAGTTCGTCTTGATTTCAAGGGCAAAGAGAGAGCATCCAAACAAAAGGAGAATCCAGGCCATTGATTGAGATGAAGTCATCCAACGGTTGTAATGGTACAAGAGAAAATGATCCCTCTTGCTCTTCACATCCTAATGGATCCAATCTAATAGCTCAATCCAATAGTCCAATCCAATAATCCAATCCATGAAGAGAGTCACTCCTCATCCCAAATTCGGATCCACAACCCAAAATCTGGATCTACATCTACTCTCTTCTCAACCATAATGGATCCGGATCTCATCTTCAACTCAACCCAAACCCATTAAGAAAGCTACAGTAACTAAGGAAAAGGGGGATCGAGATTATCTTGGATCTACGCAAGGAAGCGGACACCACCTCCCTTCATCTTCCTCCTCCTCAACCTCACGGTTGGCGGTCCATGATGTGTGTAAATTATGCATGTTTCTAAGCATTGTTTGACATATATTCTCTTGGTTTTCATGAGCATGATTTGCATTTGAACATCCTATTTCTAATTGGTTTCATTGTTGTACTCTTTTAGTTCGGAGATCTGTTCTTTGCTTGGTTTGATTGACAGGATGTGTTTCTGGAGCAAAAACAGAGTATTATCGACATTAGAGCGAGAGGTGGAAGCAAGGAACACAAACTGGCCATGTCTCATGACATGGGAGAGTTCCTACGAGCAAAACTAATAGGAAAATGGAGGAGAACGAAGATTCCAGCATTCAACTTTGGTCGGTCGTGCCTCCCAGGCACAATCGTGCCTTGCCTAAAGATTTCTAGCCTCTCACAAAAGCCAGCATGGTGTGGTCGTGCCTAAAACATATGATCGTGCCTCTTCTTGGAGAACCAACAAATCCCCATATGGTCTAGCCGTGCCAAAATGGCATGGTCGTGCCTCGACAACAAATATTGATCGAGGCCAACATGGCGCGACCATGCCTTTTAGACACTGTCATGTCGCATCTTATGGCCGAGGCCAACACAACGCGACCGTGCCTTTTAGACATGGTCGTGTCATGTCCTGGGAAGGGGCCATGTGGGGTTTTCTCCCAACTATTTTTAACATTTGGGAGGGCTATAAAGTCCCCTAATGTGGGGTTTTCTCCCAATGGGAAAATGCTAGAGCCACCATCCAAGGAGCTGTTGAGACGATCTGTCCACCATTTGAATGAGGAATCCATCTGAAGAGACCGTCATCGCATTGATAAGCATTCTTCTCCTATCACTTTTGGTTTGGAATTGTAGATTGCCTCATTTCATGTCTCTTGGTTGCATTTCTCTCGCTATGAAGTAG
Source organism: Hedychium gardnerianum (assembly GCA_038050645.1). NCBI lineage: Eukaryota > Viridiplantae > Streptophyta > Magnoliopsida > Zingiberales > Zingiberaceae > Hedychium > Hedychium gardnerianum. The sequence goes on along the minus strand of JBBUKS010000002.1, from coordinate 9,262,717 downwards.
ATCTCCGAATTCTAGGAGTAGGGAATAACTATGATGTGATAGTTGATGTGTGAACTATGTATTGGTTCCTTTCCTTATTCTATAATATATTTACTTCTTGTTCTTGCTTGCTTGATTGTGTGTGTTATGAATCCAATAGAATGTGAAGGATTAGTCATCATGTAGAGGATATGCTCTAGATTGTATGACCATGGGGCCTCATGTGATAGGGGTAACCCTTTAAGCGGATTTTCTAGAGTCATCACTTTGAAAAGGGGCTAATTCGCTGCAAGGGATTAAATAACTAGAGGTAAATGGGTTTGTACCAATTTGATGTTAGGAAGTAGAATGAGTAATCTAGATCGTATGACCATGGGACTTCATGTGACAGGGGTAACCCTTTAAGCGGACCTTCTAGCGTTACCACTTTGCTTAATAACATTGGATTTGTTGTAGGCACTCTGGTATAATCCTCACGGGTTCATATCAGTAAATTGGTTAGAATCCATACAAGAAAGTAAACATGGAGGTAAGGAGGTTACAATACTTAGAACATCAACTATCATCGTAGCAAAACTAAAATCCTAGAATCATTCTCTCAATCTAATTTCTCCCGTTGATCACTTGCCTTCCCTTGATTCTCTCTCTCTCTTTCTAATTCTCTTGTTCATAATTTCAACCAACCTTTCGATTGTCTAGATAGCTTGTTTCACAATCTCAATTAGTATTCAACAACAATCTCTATGGATCGATATTTTTATTACTTGACGACATATTACGCACTTGCAATTCATGACATCAGTCCACCTCCATCTCAGCACCGTCGGCCGGCCATCCCATCTCCATCTATTTTTCCTCCACCTCTTCTCCCTCACTCACGAATAGAACCAACACAAGTTTGGAACCGAGCCCTTCTTCAACTAGCGACCACCCTCTTCACCACCGCTGGCATCCGAATTTTGCATTTTACTCATCACCATCGTTGCCGCATCACCAGAGTTCATCTCCTCCTCTTCGAGTTAGAAGAAGAGGGTAGCTCCTTGGAGATTCCACAGCCCCTCTTCCCTCTCCTCTTCCAGTTAGAAAAGGAGAGGGTAGCATCGCCGCTGACCATGACAGCTCAATTCCCCTCCGATCAGCCCACCTACAATAGTTGCCATAGATCAAGACAGCAAGCTTCTTCTCCAATTGTTGATGTATTGGGTTGCATGGTTGTTGGTTTGATTTAGTTGATGTTCCTTTTTGTTGGTTCATGAATGATTGTACTTAGATTGTTCTCCCATGTTTTAGAATTGCATGCACTCATGTTGTTTTGATTTATGCTCGTAAGGTGTTCGACAAAATGCTTCTTTCAATAGTTAGGTTTAAATTCATGCATTTTATTTTGCTTAATTCTTGCTTTCCTTGTCCTTTTTAATTGCTTTAAGTTCTTGTCTTTATTCGGATGCAATTAGGTTAGATTAATCTAAGTTTCGTTAATGCATTATTTTATGTTTCTTTAATTTTCTACAAATGTAGTTTATGTTAGAATAGGTTTTTATTACGTGCTTTACCTTTCATTCATTAGATTTAGTTCCAAAATTCAAACCCCCCATTTAAACATAAAAAATCTAAAATCACAAATAACACAATTCTAGGATTATCACTCTACCGCTGCATTCATTGGGAGACGACCCGAGTCATCTCTATGCTACATCAGTGTAGAAGATGTTCAGTACTTAATTTATTTTGATACTGTATCACGATAATATGGTCATGCCAGTATTTGATTAATCTCAAGTTATCATGACTTTCTTTGTCTAGCATTCGATCAACCTTGATCCACTAGGACTTTCTTTGCCTAGCATCCAGTCAACCTTGACTTACTGGGACTTTACCATTGCCTAGCATTTGGTAAACCTTATCCTACTAGGACTTCATCACTTCCTAGCATCCTATCAATCTTGACCTACTAGGACTTCTCTCATTGTGCCTAACATCTGGTCTTCCATATCTTATTAGGACTTCACTTTTTATGTCTAACATCTTATCATTCATAATTTGTTGGTGTTGGTGTTAGGAGTACAACATATAACCCAAGGTTTTGATATATGACTAAGATTAAAGTTAGGTTTATTGTGATCTAACTAATTAATGTCAAGTGTGAAAGAACAGGTTACTTGACAAGTTAAAAATTCCTAGTGAGTGAAGTAAGGCAGTGGAAAAGTCCTGGTGAGTGAAGTTAGACAAATGAAGTCCTTATTGGAAATCAGGTAGGAGCAAAGTCTTAGTGTGGAATCAGCTGGGAGCTGATTGCTTAGCAAATAAGGCCAAGTGTGTGGAATCAGTTGGAAGTTGATTGCTTGGCAAACAAGCCCAAGTGTATCAAATCAATTGGGAGCTCAAATTAGATGGGTCAGCTGGGAGCTGAACATGTTGTCAAGTAAGTACGAGTAACTTTAAATATTATATCCTACTCATCATGCGTAACCAGTGTAGGGAAGCAAAGTTTGACAGTCTCAAACAACCGGAGGGAGTCCGAGGCGACTGGATGGTGATAAATCTCGACAGGTGAAGTAGGGGATCTAGGCGACCAGAGCGTATGGGTGACCATAAAAGCTTTCATGCGACCGATAGAGGATGAAGTTCAGTGACCCGAGAGGAATGGTCAAGATGAGATTTTACCCTACCCCGACGACCGGAGAGTGTCCAAGCGATCGAGTAACACGGACGACATTATCTACTAGATAGACATTATAACCATGTCAGCACGCTCCAGGTGACCGGGAAGTGCCACATCAGCAACAAAGGAGGGTTATATAAGGGTCTCAAGGCAAAGCTTTCAAATTATCCATTCTCATTGAATCTTTTCTCTATGCTCGTGCTCTAGTGCTCTCGGTCTCTTTATGCTGTGACAATGACATGCTTCAACCTTTGCTTCATTTCTAATTGACAACATCTAGAGTAATTTTTATATTTGTTGTATTGCCTTGTATTTTTATTGTGCTTAATTTTTAAATTCTTTTTTGGTAAGGTTTCTCAATCTTAAAAAAATTTAGAAATAAGAATCATATTTTTATTATTGTTGTGTGTGTCTATTTTTGTTTTGGTTAATTTGTACTAAGTTAATATATCTACTCTAACTGATAAACTAGTTAGTTAGTTTCATTTCCACTATTATTATCTTACTCTATTTATTTATTTCTAAAATTATTAGCTTGTAAAATTTGTAATGCTATTCACCCCCCTCTAGCATCGAGTTCGATCCTACAGTTTGAGCTGATAGTGCGCTAGAAAAGTTTGGATAGGTGCATGTCTAGGCTAGGTAAGGATAACCCTACCTAGTGCATCTAGTCAAGTTGGATTAGACGAAGCTACCTCACCTCACTCTAAACTAGTTAGACCAAGTTATTGTGTTAAAGTTGATTTAGTGCTAGATTCTTAAGTCAGCTTTGTCTTAGGAAGTGGTCGTTGTTCCGATCAAGAAGGCCCCTGTGCCTCGCCATTACTTGGAAGCTAACTTAAGAAACTCCTACTCAATTAGCCCAAAGCAAAACTTGAATCTAACATAGAACCAACTTTGTGCTTCGAGTCGGAACAAACAAATCAAATCAATTAATAATCCTAGCCTATCCCAAACCAAAATCCAGCCCTAACTACAAGCAAACTAATACTCTATCCTAGACCTTATACAATTTGAACAAATTTGTGTTTACAAAAATATCTATGCATGAAGGACTCAGCACAACCTGCACTCCTCTTTTCAATGACAACAATTTTGCCTATTAGAAGAGAAGAATGGAATACTATCTCATGAATGAAATAGAAAACTATCTGATAGTAAAAGAAGGCTTTGAACTACCTATAGATGAAAATGGAAACCTGGTTGACTTCAACAACTGGTCATGTGATGATAAAAGAAATGCTCAAGCCAATACTAGAGCCACAACTACACTACAATGTGGGTTAACTCAGGACCAACTGAGTAAAGTTGGACCCTTTAGCAATGCTAAGAAACTCTAGGAAAAACTAATTAAACTGCATGAAGGTTTAGCTGACTCACAAATTGCTAAAAAGGACCTGCTACTAAGCTAGCTTCAACATATTCAAATGAAAGAGGGTGAAACGGTAATTCAACTCCATAGTTGCTTCAAAGAAATCTTTAATGAGATCCATGCAATCGGCGAACAAGTCAAAAATCGCTACTTGATCAAGTAAGCACTTAAAACTTTTCTAAGGACCACCTTGTGAGCATCAATAGTTGATGCTTACAAAGTATCCAAGGATCTTTCTGTTATAAAATTAGATGAATTCTTTTATGATTTTAAACTTCACGAGTAGACTAATCTTGATCAAAAAGAGAAGGGTATAGCTTTAATGTAGGTAAATCCAAGACAAAATCTAGACCTAAAGAAGAGATTGAATCAGAATTCAAGCTTGAATCAACATCTGATGAAGATGATCTATCTTCAGAAGTTACACACCTGATTAAAAGGATGATCTGACAGAAGAAATTCACCCTAAAATTTGTAAAGATAAAAAATCTCGAACAAAGATCTAGCCAACATTCGATGCTTCGAATGCAATAAGAAGGGTCACTTTAAAACCAACTGCCCTCTCTTAAATGAGAAATAGCCTAAAAAGAGAAAGAAGAAGAAGAAGATATTGAAGGTAACCTGGGATGAATCATCATCAGAATCTAAATCAAACTTAGACCATGTCAACCTTCTAGCATTGACAGCAATCAAAGAAGTATCAAGCTAAGAGCCCGAGTCAGACTATAACTCAGCATTAGAATTAAGTCAAGTCAATGACTCAGACGAGCCAGCTAATGAGGTAACAAATCCTTTAACTAAGAAATTATTTGCTACTATTGCTTATCTAACTAAGATCCTAGCTAAATACAAGTCTAAAGTTAAGACTTTACTTAAAGAGGTTAAAGACCTTAAGGAAAAGGCTGAATTAGGCTCATTGACTTAGATTAGTCAAGTTGGAACCTCAACTCAAGTGTCAAAGCTTGAGAAAGAGAATTCTAACTTGAAAAATGAAGTTAGTGAGTTAAAATTAACGTTGAGCAAGTTCACATCTAGTTCTAAGTATTTAGACATGATGATTGATCTAGACGAGCTACATACAACAAGACTAGACTTGGATTTAGCTCAAGTCAAAATTATGTTTCCTGTCTTAGATTAGTCAAAAGACATTCTAAAAGTAAAATGACTTGGGTTCCCAAATCATACTTAGTCAATCAAGTAGAAAATAAATACTTTTGGGTGCCTAAGCAACACATTCATGTGATAAATATTAATGCTTGCCATGTTAATTCAACTTCTAGATTGAAATATGTTAGAGCTCCAACTTCGGAGGAGATATCTCTTAGACCTCTTAAACTAGAATTAACTCATATCAGGTTCACATTTGTTTATGAGTTTTGAATTAAATATTTTCAAATCATTATCATTTACTATTTATGCATAATTTTTGCAAATGTACTTAGTCTAGGCCTTACTATAGACTGCATGCATCTATAGTTCTAGGTAGCCAACATCTCACAAACACCTAAGGTATGAAGTTTGAAAAACTAGGAAAAGCATAGATGCCAAGTACTATAGAAGTGTGACAGGTGGACTCTTGTACCTAACTGCTAGTCGACCTGATATCCTTTTTTTTAGTAGGCATGTATGCAAGATGTCAATCTTGTACTAAAGAGTCACATCTAGCGGCAGTTAAAATAATTTTAAGGTACATAAAAGGAAATCAAAATGTAGGACTACGATATCCAAGAACAAGCAATTTTGACATAGGGCTAACTGATTCAAACTATGTCAGATGCAAGTTAGATAGAAAAAGTACTAGTGAAAGTTGTCAATTTCTAGGGCAATCTCTAATCAGTTAGAGTAGTAGAAAACAATATTGTATAGCCTTATCCACTACTGAAGCTAAGTATGTTGCTATAGGTGGATGTGTAACTCAATTATTATGGATGATAAACACACTTAAAGATTATGGACTTGATTACAAAAAGGTTTAGGTTCTAATAGATAACATTAGGTCTATTAATCTAACTAAAAATATGATATATCATTCTATAACCAAACATATAAATGTTAAACATCATTTTGTTAGAGAACACATATCAAATGGTGACATTGAACTCAAATATGTTGAATCCAAATTTAACATAGTAGACATATTCACAAAACCCTTGATAGAAGCCGAATTTAGCACACTCAGAAGGAGACTTGGCCTATGCAAGATAGAATAGCTTCTATTTAGGATTGACTTATTTTGGATGTGTTGACTTTATCTATGACTTGTAGTTGTTTGGTCTATTTGACTCTATCTTGCATTTGTGGATATTAATTAAATATTATTTATAATTAATATGATTGCATTTTATTTGCATACTTATCTGTCTTTATTACTACCTACTTATCTAGCTCATGTTATATCCCTTTTTATGATATTTAACCCATTTTGATATATGAAAAAGGGGGAGAGAAATTAATCAGGGTATAATCTAAAGATAAGAAATTTTAAATTGTTAAATCTTTTTATAAATCAGGGGGAGTTATGATTAAGGGGGGAGTTAAAATTTAATTGATATATTCATGTATAATTGCACTAATATTAATTCCATTCTCATACATTGAATATAAAACTCAATAATTTGTGATTATTTTAACTAACTTTAACTTAATTTTCATACTATCAAAAAGGGGGAGATTGTTGGTGCTGGGAGGACAACATGTAACCCAAGATATTGATGTATGACTAAGATTAAAGTTAGGTTTGTTGTGATCTAACTAATTGATGTCAAGTGTGTAGGAGCAGGTTACTTGACAAGTGAAAAAGTCCTAGTGAGTGAAGCTAAGTAGTGAAAAAGTCCTGGTGAGTGAAATCAGACAAATGAAGTCATGGTTGGGAATCAGTTAGGAGGAAAGTCTTGGTCGGAAACCAAGTAAGAAAGTCCTAGTTGGAAACTAGGTGAAGCAAGTCCAAGTGTGTGGAATTAGTTGAGAGTTGATTGCTTGGCAAACAAATCCAAGTGTGTGGAATTAGTTGAGAGTTGATTGCTTGGTGGACAAGTCCAAGTATGTGGAATTAGTTGGGAGTTGATTGCTTGGCAAACGAGCTCAAGTGTGTGGAATCAACTGGGAGTTAATTGCTTGGCAACTCAAACTAGATGAGCCAGTTGGGACCTGGACATCTAGTCAAGTAAGTGTGAGTAACTTTAAATATTATATCCTACTCATTACGTGTAACCATTGCAGGGAAATAAAGTTCAATGGTCTCAGATGACCATAGGGAGTCCGGGGTGACTGGAAGGTGATAACTCTCAATAGGTTAAGTAGGGGGTCAGGCGACCGTACGTGGGTTAGGGCGACCGGAGTGTACGGGCAACCGTAGAAGCTTTCAAGCAACCGATAGAGGATGAAGTTCAGCGACCCGAGATGAGCGACCAAGATGAAATTTGACCGTACTCAAGCGACCAGAGAGTATCTGGGAGACCGGGTAACGCGGACGACATTATCTACTGGATAGACATTGCAAGCACGTTAGCATGCTCCAGGCGACTTGGGAGGATCTAGTCGACCAGGAAATACCACATCAGCAATAGAGGAGGGCTATATAACGGTCTCAAGGCAGAGCTTTCAAATCATCCATTCTCACTAAAACTTTCTTTGTGCTTGTGCTCTAGTGCTCTTGGTCTCTCTGTGCTACGACGATGACACGCTACAACTTGTGCTTCATTTATGATTGGCAACATCTAAAGTAATGTTTATATTTGTTATGTTTCCTTATATTTGTTATTGTTCTTAATTTTTAAATTCTTTTACTATAAGATTTCTCCACCTAGGAGAAATTTAGAAATAAGAATCATATTTTTATTATTGCTGCGCATGCCTATTTTTGCTTTGGTTGATCTATGCTAAGTTAATATTTCTTCTTTAACTAATAAATTGCTTAGTTAGTTTCATTTTTGTTGTGCTTATCTTACTCTGTTTATTTATTCTGGAATTATTATCTTGTAAAATTCATAACGCTATTCACCCCCCCCCCTCTAGCATCGAGTTCGATCCTACAATTAGGACATCCACCATTACAAAGTGTCCAGTCCTCGCCAACTCCTTGTTGGACTTCCAACTGCCAAGTATTTAGCCATCCTTGACCTACTTGAATTTTCACTCAATCTCAAATATATTGATCAAACATTGAAACTTAACTCGAGTCAACTCGAGCTTGGTTAACTATGGCAAGAGGTCAATTTCTCTAATAGAGAAATCTTGTTACAATTATAAGATCGATTTCATCACTAGAGGAGGGGTGAATAGAGAAACTACTTTTCATTGTTTCTATTTCCTTTAGAGTCGTTATTAACAGCAGAATAATAAAAATAATTTAAACAAAAGACAAGTAAAGAGCACGAGAAAAAAACACTAGATTTACTTGGTCCCCCCCCCTCCCTCGAGTGTTATGTCCAAGGTATACACTCAGCATGATTCCACTAATATATTTTTCTCCTTTTTAGACTCTTTCCTAACTCCGCCCATGACAAACTAGTCATGGCCGGTCCCAAGCCCGGATAAAGGAGGAGGGTTGCCAGCCAGCGTTAAACTATGGCAAATTTCAATGAATGGATCAATTACACTATAATGCTAATGCTAGGATGTT
>JBBUKS010000002.1:9237497-9253983 GCA_038050645.1 Hedychium gardnerianum | reverse complement strand
GAACACCACCAATTCCCACATTTGAAGCATCACAATCTACTTCAAAAACTTTATCAAAATTTGGTAGTTGCAATATTGGAGCTTTTGTAACCTTTCTTTTAAGAATTTCAAAGTTTTGTTGTGCCTCCACCATCCATTTGAAGTTGCCACCTATCAAACATTCAGTTATAAGTGCAATAATAGTGTTGACATTTTTATTAAACCTGTGATAGAATCACGCTAAGCCATGAAAACTTCGAATATCATGGAGCGATTTAGGAGTTGGCCAACTTAGAATAGCTTCAATTTTATTCTCATCTATCTTGATGTCAACCGAGGAAATAACATAGCCCAAGAAAATCAAGCTATCTGTGAAGAAATGACACTTCTTCAAGTTAGCATACAACTTTTGCTCCCATAGTAAATCAAAAACCTGTCGAAGATGTTCCAAATGTTCTTCCAGGCTAGCACTATACACAAGAATGTCATCAAAGTAGACAATGACAAATTTCCTAATGAAGGGTTTAAAAATATAATTCAAAAGCCGCATAAAAGTAGAAGGAGCATGAGAAAGACCGAATGACATAACCAACCATTCATATGTTTTGAAGGCAGATTTTCATTCATCTCCCGATCTCAAACGAATTTGATGATAACCACTGCAAAGATCAATTTTGGAACTATTCTTGAACCCATGAAGTTGGTCAAAAAGATCATCAAGGCGGGGAATAGGGAAGCGATATTTGATAGTGATTTTGTTTACCGCTCTACTATCAATGCACATGCGCCACAAATCATCTTTCTTCGATATAAGAAGGGTCGGGACAGCACAAGGGCTCCTTCTTTCTTGGACAAGTCCTTTAGCCAAAATGTCCTCAACTTGCCTTTTTAACTCTTCATGAGCCTTAGGACTCATTCTATAGGCTGCTTTGTTTGGAATTGAAGCGTCAGGGACTAAATCAATGCAATATTGAATATTTCTCATTGGAGGGAGTCCCGGGAAAATTTCTTCAGGCACCACATCTTGAAATTCTTGAAGAAGAGGCTAAACTTGTGAAGTGATAGCATGACCTTCATTCTCTTCTAACACTACCAACGCAAATGCCTTAACAAATTCACAAATTGCCTTTTCCACTTGAGATTTAGAGAATAAAGTATTTTCATCCCCTTTTGAAGGTTTTGGAATATTTTCCACCATAGTTGGTCCCAAAATAATCTTCTCACCATCTTTAATAAAAGTGTAAGTATTCTTGAAGCCGTCATGATGAATTTTCCTATCAAATTGCCAAGGTCTACCAAGAAGCAAATAAAAAGCATCCATAGGAATAACATCGGACCAAACTTCATCTGTATACTTATTGTCAATAGAAAATTGAACAAGACATCTTTGAGTTACCTTCAACTCATTACCTTTTCAAAGCCATGATAACTTGTAAGGTTGAGGATGATCTTTGGTTTTTAGTTTCAGCTTCTCCACCATTGTGGTAGCCACAATATTCTCACAACTTCCTCCATCAATAATGATATTGCACACTTTACCATGAGTGTGAAAGATATTGCTGCAAAGCCATGATGAATCTTCAACATAAGTAGCATTGAGGCTACGCTATACCACCAAAGATTCTCCATGATCTTCATAAGTAATCTCTTCTTCTTTATCGGATTCATCGTAGATAGGTTTGTCTCATAAGGTTCCTCCTCGCTTCTTCCTTGACAAGAGTGATAATCCTGCGATTAGGACAATCTGCAGTAAAGTGTCCAAAACCTTTGCATTTGAACATACCTTTTGATTGTTAGGACCATTTGGTTTAACAAAATTTGCATTATTCTCCTTGTTTGCAATAGCCTTTTGATGTTATTGTGTTCTTTGAAGTAAATGCACTCCCTCAGTTAGAAGCACCACCACTTGAAGAGAAACAACCATCAAACTGTCTTGACACTTTTTGTTGTTTTTCCACTTGAGAGACAACTTACATACATCATTATAAGTCCATTATAGTTGTAGCTGGACAACATTTCCAATCTCATATTGAAGTCCTCCAAGAAATCGAGCAATAGATTGCTCCTCCGGCTCTACCATATCACACCTCATCATGAGATTCTCAAATTCAGCAATGTATTCTTCGACAGATAAATCTTTTTGCTTGAGATTATGATATTTGAGAAAAATATCTTGATGATAATTATCCGACAAGTATTTACTGCGCAATTCCTTTTTCATTTTGTCCCACGTTTGAATCTTTTGCTTGTCATCATGAGCTCGTTGCTTCTTTAGGTGCTCCCACCAAATGGATGCATATTTCTTCAACTTGATGGCAACAAACTTCACTTTACGATCTTCTAAAATTTCTTTGAATTCAAAGACTCTTTCAACAGAGTTGAGTCAATCAATGAATTCATTAGGATTATTTCTTCCATCAAAATATAGGATGTCAACTTTAAAATCAAAAGATTTCTCATGAACATTGTTCCTTCGATATCTTTTGACTCTGCGATGCATTATCACTGGAATCATCATTTCTGTTTCCATGAAATGGATTTAAACCCATCCCATTATTTGTGAAATCAACCTCCGAACCATGACCCTCAACATCATGCTCCAAAGGTTCGCCACGTTTGAGACGTTGCTCGAGTTGTTGCACTTGTCTCCTCAAGTCATCCAACTCAATATCATGAATGTCTCTTTGACGAGCGCTACAGGATCATCATCATTTGGCCTTTGTCTTCTACAACCAACCATTGGGAACCAAAGCTCTGATACCAATTTGACACCAGAAAGCATAGGAGAAATAGGAGGTAATACAAGACACTCTCAATACTCACCACTCTAGGAAATCCATCAAGAGTTTAGAGAGATAACAAGAGGATAAATCTTTTGACAAGCTCAAATATATTTCAATCTCAAAAACAAATTTGTTGCCCAACAATACAAAAGATAGCCTTTATAGGCAAGACTTGGAACAATCCTCCAAGATGAGTCAAATGCATTAATGAGATTTGTATTTACTAAGGCTTTTATTAAATGAGATTTATAGTTCTTAGGACTTTGAGAATGAAAATGTGTGTTTACAATGAAACAAGCATGCAGTATTAAAGCCTCATCAGCCTTTTCAAGTTCCAAGAAAATCACCAAGAATATCAAATACGCAGGTTGATTCTTTCCAATTCACGAGCACTTTGTTTTTCCCAAGAAATTAGTCTTTTCCGAGCAATTATTTTTTTTTGAGTACTATGATAAATCTTCCCTGAATAGATTATCTTTCCCAAGCAAGTTAATATTTCCTGAGCACTGTTATAAATCCTTCCCGAGCACTATTATTAAGGTCTCTCGAGCAACATTTTCAGCCTAACAGACTTCAATCAAAATGGTCAAAATTTTCTATAGGAATATTATTTTTTAGCATCGCTTTTTTGTTGGAAATTAAACAGCCGTGGTTTTCAATGATATATGGCTTGCTCTGTAATTTATTTCCAATAAAAGCATATTAATCTCGGAAGTTATTACTAAAATCTGAGGTGTCTTCTAGGAACGTTTCTGCACATTTTATAACCAAAACTAACTACACACTAATAAAATATACTCAAAATATTTAATTTTAGAATTTGCAAAGTCCCATAAAATAAAAACTCAACTAATTTATTGTAGATCATCGTCGACCATCATATTGTAAGTAAAATTCAAGTACCTATTACCTACAAATACAATATATATAGTTGTATAAATAAAATAAAACAATGAAAATATAAAGTGAATAAAAATAATTTAAAAGATTGAATATCATACCAAACGAGAAATAGGTAAACTATCATTTCATATGTACCTAATAGTAATCTTCGCTTACTATTAACTACAAATACATTTGATATTTATTTACTATTATAATAATATAATAATATATAAAATTAAAAGGTTAAAATCATACTAGATGATAAGACTAAGCTATCATTCCTCCAAACACATCCTCAAACCTTTGTAAAAGATCATAGAACCTAATCAAATTCTTTTCTCTAGGACAACTTGTACTTGTACTTCACAATAATTTGATCTCATTGTCTGTCTCCCTACTATAATTTTTGGATCCATGCCATGAAGCACTCCTTTGGTCATATTTTTTATCAAATCAAATAAACTTTTGATTAAGCTAGAACATCCAATTTGGTCATCAAATTCATAAACATGTGGAACAAATAATAATAAAGGAATTAAAAAAATCTTATCCATAAAAATGGATGAGGTGGAATAGAAATATATTGATTAGTACTTGATAACATGTGTTTGTTGGTGTTGGAAGCACAACATTTAATCCAATGTTTTAATATATGACTAAGGTTACAGTTAGGATTGTTGAGATCTAACGGATCATTGTCAAGTGTGCAAGAGAAGGTTTCTTGACAAGTTGAAAAGTCATAGTGAGTGAAGCTAGGTGGTTGAAAAGTCCTAGTGAGTGAAGCTAGGCAGTTGAAAAGTCCTAGTGAGTGAAGCCAGACAGATGAAGTCCTGGTTAGGAATCAGGCAGAAGCAAAGTCTTGCTTAGGAACCAAGCAAACAAGTCCAAGAGCGTAAAATTAGCTGGGAGCTGATTGCTTGGCGAACAAGTCCAAGTGTCTGGAATTAGTTGAGAGCTAATTGTTTGTCAAATAAAGTCCAAGTGAAAGCAGTTGGGAGCTATGGTTTGGCAACCAAAACTAGATAGGTCAAAATATAATTAGGTAAGTACGAGTAACTTTAAATTGTATATCATACTCATTACGCGTAAACAACTGCAGGCAAGTAAAGTTTGACAGTTTTAGATGACCAAAAGGAGTCTGGGGTGACTAGCTGATGATAATTCTCAATGGGTGAAGTCGGAGGGTCCAGGCGATCGTAGTTGAGTCCAAGTGACCGGAGCGTATGAGTGACTATAGAAGCTTTGGAGATGAGGTTATCAGCAACCCGAGTGAGTCAAGTCAAGATCAAATTTAACCCCTCTACAGGCGACCAGACGACTTCCAGTTGATCGGATAGCTCAATTAACGTTATCTATTGGATAGAAGTTATAGTCATGTCAGCACAAATACAGGCGACCGGAGAACCTCCAGTCGACTGGGAGAGTAATATAAAAAGAGGTTCGAGGCAGAGTTTGCAAGACACCCAATTCACGATCATTCTTCTATGTTCTCGTGCTCTCATGCTTTCTGTGTTACGACACGTTGCGACACTGCGCTTCAGTTCTGATCGGCAACACCTATAGTAAATTTTCATTTATATTGTGTTGCTTTGTTTTGTTATTGTACTTAATTTTTAGATTCTTTTTCTGTAAGATTTATCCACCTAGGAAAAATTTATAAATAAGAATCATATTTTTATTATTGTTGTGTGTGTCTATTCTCTGCCTTGATTTAACTATGCTTAACCTACATTTCTGATTTAACTGATAAACTATTAGTTTAATATTTGTTTTTGCTACTTTGTTTATTTGTTATTTCTTTAATTATTAGTTCGTAAAATTCGTAACGCTATTCACCCCCTCCCCTCCTCTAGCATCGAGTTTGATCCTATAATTTGATATCAGAGCGGGTTAAGCTGATAGTACGCTAGAAAAAATTGGATAGGTGCATGTCTAGGTTGGGTAAGGAATACCCTACCCGGTGCATCTAGTCAAGTGGAACTAGCCAAAGCTACCTCACCTCACTCTAAACCAATTAGACCAAGGTGTTGTATTAAAGTTGATTTAGTTCTGGATTCTTAAGTTAGCTTTGACTTAGAAAGTGGTCGTTGTTCCAATTAAAGAAGGCTCCTATGTCTTGCCACTACTTGGAAGCTAATTTAGGAAACTCCTGCTCAATTATACCAAAGCAAAATCTGAATCTAATATAAGGAGAACTTTGTGTTTTGAGTCTAAACAAACAAATCAAATCAATTAATAATTTGAGCCTAGCCCAAGCCAAATTCAGCCATATCTACAACCAAACCAAACCCAAACCAATACCTTGTCCTAGACCTTAATACAACTTGAACAAATTTGTGTGTGCAGAAATGTCTTTGCAGGAATAATTAAGCACAACCCGCCCTCCTCTCTTCAATGACAACAATTTTACTTATTGGAAGGGAAGAATGGAATATTATCTCATGAATGAGATAGAAAACTATCTATTAGTAAAGACATGCTTTGAACTACCTACAGACGATAATGACAACCCAGTTGAGTTCAACAACTGGACAAATGAAAATAAAAGAAAGGCTCAAGGCAACCACAACTACACTACAGTGCAGGCTAACTCAGGAACAACTAACTAAAGTTGGACCTTTCAACAGCGCTAAGAAACTCTGGGAAAAACTAATTGAATTGCATGAATGCTAAGCTGATTCACGGACTGCTAAAAAGGATATGCTACTAAGCCAGTTTCAAAATATCCAAATGAAAGAAGATGAAATGGTAAGTCAACTCCATAGTCGCTTTAAAGAAATCCTAAACGACATCCATGTAATCGGCGAACAAGTCAAAAATTACGACTTGATCAAGTACACACTTAAGCTTTTTCCTAAGACCACCTTGTGGGCATTAAATAGTTGATGCTTACAAAGTATCGAAGGATCTTTCTATCATTAAATTAGATGAATTCTTTTGTGATTTTGAATTTCATGAGCAGACTAATCTTGATCAGAAGGAAAAGGATATAGCTTTACTTGTAGGTAAATCCAAGATAAAATCCAAATCAAAAGAAAAGACCGAATTAGAATCCGATTCTAAATCAACAACTGTCGAAGATGACCGATCTTCAAAAGTCGCACACCTGATCAAAAGAATGATCCGATTGAAAAAATTCACTCGGAGATTCATGAAGAAAGAGATCTCGAACAAAGACTTAGCCAATATTCAATACTTCAAATGCAACAAGAAGGGACATTTTAAAATCAACTGTCCACTAATGAAGGAGAAAGAAAAAGAGCCTGAAAAGAGAAAGTAGAAGAAAAAAGCGTTGAAAGCAACCTGGGATGAGTCGTCATCAGAATCTGAATCAAACTCGACCATGTCAACCTTCTAGCATTGATGCCAATCCAAGAAGCATCAAGCTCAAAGTCCGAATCAGACTACAACTCAGCATCAAATTCAAGTCAAGTCAACGACTCAAAGGAGTCAGCTGACGAGGTAACAAACCCTCTAACTAAAAAGTAATATGCTACTATTGCTTATCTAACTAAGACCCTAGCTAAATAGAAGTCTAAAGTTAAGACTTTTACTTAAGGAGGTCAAAGACCTTAAGGAAAAGGCTAACTTAGACTTATTGACTCAAGTTAGTGAAGTTAGAACCTCAACTCCGGTGTCAAGCTTAAGGAAGAGAATTCTGTCCTGAAAAACCAAGTTAGTGAGTTAAAGTTAACATTGAGCAAGTTCACATCTGGTCTAAGTATTTAAATATAGTGTTTGGATCCAAACGAACTGCATACAACAAAACTAGACTTGGATTTAACTAAGATCAAAATCATGTTTCTTACCTTACCTTAGTCAAAAGACATGCTAAGATGGCTTGGGTTCCCAAGTCGTAATTAGTCAATCAAGTAGGAAATAAATATTTTTGGTGCCTAAACAACATATACATGTGATAAATGCTAATATTTCTTATGTTAATCCAATTGCCAAATTGAAATCTGTTAAAGCTCTAACTTAGGGAGAACTATCTCTTAGATCTCTTAGACTAGGATTGACTCAGACCATGCTCATATTTTATTTTTCAAAATTAAATATTTTTTAAAACATGTTTGCATTATTATTTTCAAAATTAAATATTTTTTAACTTGCTTTATTCATATTTATTGCAAAATGGACTTAGCCTAGGCTCTACTGTAGACTACATGCATTTAGAGATCTAAGCAGCCAGTATCTCACAAACACTTAGGAATAACTTGTTTGTGTTTGTGAAATATAGAAAGGAGTAAAATGCTTAAGACTACAGCCTTGATTCCAGAATGCTTATATCTGTGCATCAATATGAATTGGGGTTTAAAATTTTATATTGATCAAATTAGTAATTTTTCAATGTTAACAGCTTATTTTTCATATAATGAAGTTGAAAACTTTTATCTAACTTGACCAACCAATTGAAAGCTCTTATCCAATAGATAGTCTAGCTATAAAGCAAAGTTGAAAATTTCCAAAATTTATTTTGATATAAAACTTATATTTTCCAAAATCTTTTTTTTTAATTCCTGTTAACTTATATTCGAAATATTTCTGCTAGGACTTAAGGATTGATTGAACTTATATAATTTTTTTATTCAAAAAGTTAACATTTTGACTTATCGGTCGCACGAATAGTATACAGGTGCCCGGGCACTAACCCGCACAAATTTCGAACGAACTTAACTAATTTCGATAAAAATTAGGTCAAGGTTGACCATATCCATACATGGTCGATCGCATCCATATAATCAAACGACTTAGCAATCTATAATTATGATTAATGTTGGCAGTAATTAGAACTCAGTCGATCGTTGTTATGGTTGATTTACACTATTATCTATATTAATTTTTGCAAGTTATTGTTGCTTTCTTAGTATCTTCCATTTTCTAACTCTTTTTGCAATTTAACCCATTTTTTATACATGAAAAAAGGGAACAAAAAATAAATTTAGGAGGAGTTATGATTAAGATGAAGTTAAAATTTATATTTATATATTCATGTATGATTGTACCTAATCTTATTTTCTTTTTCGTACATTGAATATAAATCTCAATCATTTCTTAATTATGAATTTATTAACTTTAACTTAGTTTTCATACTATTAAAAAGAGAAAGATTATTGGTGATGGGAGTACAACATTTAACCCAAGGTTTTGATGTATGACTAAGGTTAAAATTAAGGTTGTTGAGATCTAACGAATCGTTATTAAGTGTGTAGGAGCAGGTTTCTTGACAAGTTAAAAAGTCCTAGTGAGTAAAGCTAGGCGGTTGAAAAGTCCTAGTGAGTGAAGTTAGGCAATTGAAAAGTCCTGGTGAGTGAAGTCAGACAGATGAAGTTCTGGTTGAGAATCAGGCAGGAGCAAAGTCTTGGTTGGGAATCAAGCAAACAAGTCCAAGTGTTTGGAATTAGCTGGGAGATGATTGCTTAGCAAACAAGTCCAAGTATGTGGAATCAACTGGGAGCTGATTGCTTGGCAAACAAAGTCCAAGTGGAAGTAGTTGGGAGCTGTGGTTTGGCAACCCAAACTAGATGGGTCAAAATCTAGTCAGGTAAGTGCAAGTAACTTTAAATTGTATATCCTACTCATTACGCGTAAACAATTACAGGGAAGCAAAGTTCGACGGTTTCAAATGACCGAAAAGAGTCTGGGGCGACTAGCTGGTGATAATTTTCGACAGGTGAAGTCGGAGGGTTCAGGCGACCGTAGCTAGGTCAAGATGACCGGAGCGTATGGGCGACCGTAGAAGCTTTCAGGCGACCGGGAGATGAGGTTATTAGCAACCAGAGCAAGTCTGGTCAAAATCAAATTTGACCCCTCTACAAGTGACCGGAGGGCTTCTAGTCAGTCAGGTTGCTTGGTTAACATTATCTACTAGATAGAAGTTGCGGTCACGTCAGCATAAATATAGGTAAGGGTGTAATCGAACCAAGCCGAGCTGAACAGTAAGAGGCTCGAGCTCGGGCTTGGTTCATTTTCCCTAAGCTCGAGCTTGACTCAAATTCGATTTGAGTTTTAATTCTTAAGCTCAAGCTCGGTTCGTAATAAAATTAAATAACTCGTGAACATCTCGAGCTCGGTTCGAAAAAAGCACGTTTAAAAGTTAAACGAGCTTAGTTCGAGCTCGTTTAAGATATTTAGTTATAATAATTATTAAGATATTATTATAATTATAATGATATGAGATTTAGTTTTACATATATATATATATATATAATAATAATAATAATATAAACGAGTCTCTTAACGAATATTTTCGCGAGCCTCTTAACGAACATGTTCGTGAGCCTCTAAACAAACATATTCGCGAGCTCACGAACCAAATACTATTAAGCTTGAGCTAGGCTCGATAATATTTTTGAGCTCGAAATCAGGTTTGAGCTCGGCACATTAACTTAATCGAAAGAACTCGAATGAACTTTTTTTCGAATCGAGATTCGAATAGCTCACAAGCAACTTGGCTCATTTAAACCCTAAATATAGGCGACCGGAGAACCTCCAGTCGACCGAGAGAGTACTATAAAAGGAGGTTCGAGGCAGAGCTTGCAAGACACCCAATTCACGATCATTCTTCTATGTTATTGTGCTCTCATGCTTTCTGTGCTACAACACGCTATGACACTGCGCTTTAATTCTGATCGGCAATCCTAGAGTAAATTTTCATTTATGTTGTGTTGCCTTATTTTGCTACTATGTTTAATTTTTAGATTCTTTTTCGGTAAGGTTTCTCCACCAAGGAGAAATTTAGAAATAATAATCATATTTTTATTATTACTACGTGTGTTTATTTTCTGCCTTGATTTAACTATGCTTAATCTACATTTCTAATTTAACTGATAATCTATTAGTTTAATATTTATTTAAGCTATACCATTACTCTATTTATTTGTTATTTCTTTAATTATCGGTTCATAAAATTCATAATGCTATTCACCCCCTCTAGCGTCGAGTTCAATCCTACAATGTTGACTACTGCTGCAATTTGAAAGAGGATTTTGGTTTGGTTGATTAGAAATTTGTTCTTCTGACATTGTAATATGTTGGCCTTGTTTTCTAATTTGCTCATCCATGGTCTGTAATCCACGGATGACTAAACATGATCGTGCCCATAGGCACAGCTAGGGCGTGTTACCCTCGGGTCATCTCGGCATGACTGGGCACGTTCGCTTGTGAGCATGGCCTGCCCGTGTCGGCTTTTGTGGCCTCCATAGTTGCTTTGTTTCGTATCAAACTTCGTCTGGAGGAACACACCTATGTCATGGGACACGGCCAGAGCATGTTCCTTGTTGTAAACTCTCGTTCCAAGGTTTTTGGCTCTAATTAAGCTCTGAATTCGCGTCCTGTCAATAAAAAGTGTAAAGAGAAGATCTTTGAATAAAAAGGATGAAAATAATGCAAAAGTAATGAATGTATATCAAATATGCTATGGAACAAAATAAAATTCATGCAAAATAATACCAAAAATTATGCATGAAACACACACATCAAATACTCCTAGAATTAAATTTTTTCTTGTCCTCAAGCAAAACCTACAATCTAAACCTATGTGTGTGAATGATACATGATAATCCCTAGTGAATTTATCAAATCCTATCCAATAGTTTCACTAGTGAGCAAAGACATACGAATCATCTTAATGTGTCCTAACATGAAAGCTCTAAGTGTGCAGTGCAATGTGACTCGATTCTCAAATTTCAATCACCAATCCTAATTAAGTCATCATCTAGCCGGTTAACCGATCATTCTAACCATTGGGATAAAGGGTTTCTTTTTAATATATTGTTTTCAACGATTGAGTTTATTTGACTATTTTTTTTATCAATGGATACAATTTAGTGTATGTTACTCTCCAAACTTTATAAATGGAGAGCTCATTCTATTTTTTCTACACTCTCATTCTCAATTCTACAATCTCTACATACTTTCAACTCTAATTCTACACGCTTTCTACTCCCACTTCCGACTACAATGGAAGGAAGCCGAGAAGGTTCATCATCTCGATCTCGGAGGAGAAATGAAATAGTGAATTTGAATGAGGAGCTCAACATTCAATCCACCGATGATGAAACAGACCAACTTTTAATATTCGAATCACAAGGAAGTATCAATGCAATTACTTCTAAGTTCAGAAAGTTTCTCCTTTAAAATCTTCTATTTTTATTAAACATTTTGAGAATGTCACTTTTTTGTCAGAATAATTGTGTGCAAAATATAAGCACTACAATGCTTCCTACAAATTTCAAGCCGGCGACGGCTATGGGTCATTGAAACAACACGTAGAAATGAAGCACCTGACAGAATATGGAATTGACCGTTCTTAAGCATAATTATCTAGATTTTTCACTAGTGAAGTACTGATTCTAGTTTATTTTTATATTCCATTAATAATTAGAATAATTAGCTAGATTTGTTGTCGTAAAACATCTTTCATTTAATTTTAGATCTAAATGCACTTTTAAATATTTTTGAAAAGAATTTCTTAATCCATCTGCTAAATGTATTTCTAAAACTACACTTACAAAAATAATTTAAAAATAATAAAACAAGGGGGAGAAAATTAATTGAAGAATTTAGTAAATTAAATAATAAAGTTTCTTTATGTTCCGATATTTGAATTGATCATTGGCAAACACATTTGTTGGTTCCCCACATGGAGTATCCCACAATTTTGATGTGAAAGTCAACTAGGTTAAGTTAGGCCTTGCAAATTTGATGTCTTGTGTTTAAGTGTGCATGGACTTAGGAAAACACAAGGAGTTGAGTGGAAGACGCAGCGAGTGAGAAGGATTGCACGGGAAACGGGTCGACGAGCTTGGTGTATCCGAGGGATGAGTCGCTACAGAAGAGTACTCCGGTGGAGCGAGAAGGTCGCGTGAAGCACATCCGAGGGACGAGAAGCTGGGAAGAAGCCTACTCGAGGAGAAGGTCGGAGTTAGGTTCGGGTGAGCTCAACTCCAGATGACTTGAGCATCACTCAAGCGAGCGGAATGAAGAATGGTCAACTTTTGAGGTTGACCATTCTAGGCGTCTGGAGTGTTTCCAAGCATCCTAAGTTCAGGCGCCCCGAAGGACTCGAGGTGCCTCAGTTGACTTGAGGCACCCCGGATGTCTAGAAGGAGGTGTTGCGAAGCGGATAAGCAGCGGAGTCCACGTCAGCCAACCCGAGGCACCTCAGATGAACCGAGGCGCCTCCAATCCGTCAGATCAACCAAAGCACCATTGTGACGAGGATAAGAATCACCCTGTTGGAGGCACCCCCAGTCAATCGAGACACCTTAGATGATCCACGTCAGCAAAATAGTCCCTTCGGCCAGAGATTATAAAAAGAGGCCTTGAGCTTGAAGAAAAGAAAACACACTTGCTTTCATTGTTTTAATTTCGTTTTCTTACTGTAAGGGGCTACTCCGCCTTCGACATTTGTTCGAATAAGGAGTGTTGTTAGTGGAGTTTTTCATAATCTTGGACTAGCAACTACCTAGTTGCAAACCAAGTAAAAACCAGATCTCTAGCTTCTTTCATTCTTTGCATGTTATTTTTATATTGATGTGTGTGTCCTTGCTAAGTAAATTAGCAAGAGAAAAAGATTCTTCTTGCATATCGCTATTCACGCCCCTCTAGCCGCTCCACCAGATCCAACAAGTGGTATTAGAGCCCGACCACCTTAGAAGGACTAACTGTCATCTAAAATAACAGAGGGAATGACTAGATCAAGCATCTACCCACCAAAGTTCTAGGGGGAGTTCACCATCTGGAAACAAAAAATGGAGGTATTTTTCAAAATTGATTTTGATATTATGGTTTGAATTAAATATGATTTTGAAGTACCCAGGAAAGAGAACAGAAAAGAAAAGGAAGAGCACCAATAGACAAAAAAGCAGAGAGATGAGTTCATGACCAACGGTAAAGCTGAATTTCATTTGCTAAATGTCTTACCAGTGTAGGAAATTAATCAAATCGATACCTACAACTCCGTGAAAGAACTTTGGAAAAAATTCTTAGAACTCCACAAAGGTATGTCGGAAATTAAGTTGGCCAGACGACATGTGCTTCGAAACCAACTCAGCAACCTCTAACTGGAGAATGGTGAGTCAGTTGTCCAACTACATGCAAAGCTCTAAGAGCTTATCACTACGCTCACCAACCTCGGAGAAACAATGTCAAATCAAAATTTCCTCTTATATGCATTAAATGCATTTTCAAGAACCCTGGAATGAACATCGATTGTAGACTATTACTATATCTCTAAGGACCTTGAGGTAAGTAGTTTAGAACTATTTTGAACATTAGAACTTCATGAATCTAGATGTGTAGGACATAAGACAAACAAGAATACAACATTGTAAGTCAAAAGGAACGAGCCGAATTCGGAAACCTCACTCGATGAAGATGAAGAAGCATATATGGTAAGAAAAATGAAAAAGTTTTTTAAAACTAACAAGTTTGATAAAAGATAGGCCACAAAGCTTCACGGAGAAAAGAGAGAATAATAGTAAGGTGCTACGACTGCGATGAAGAAGAACATAACAAGGGCAACTGTCCTAAGTTGAGAAGTAAGGAAAAAGAGAAAGAAAAAAGGGGAGAAAAGAAAAAAAAACATAAAAACCTCAAGGCAACATGAAGCGACTCATCATCAGAAGAGTCCAGGACCGAGAAGATCGTCGGATTAGCACTGACAGCCAACCACTGGATAAAAGACAACAAAAGCTCGTTCGAAGAAAATATCAATGAAGGGAGAGCATCCACCTACGAGTCCGACATAGTAAGTGAGATACGACTCTTAGCCTCCGATAAATTATATGAAATCATAAAAATATTGTCTAGATCTTTGTGCAAAACAAGAAACAAATACATTGAAAAAAAGAAAAATAAATTAGAATTAAAGAATAAATACAAGAATTTGATAATATTAAAAATGAAAATGACAAATTAAAGAAGCAAATAGAAACTCAAAAATTAGAATTAGAAAAATATTTTAGATATTTAAATATAATTTATAAACACTTTGATTTAAATTGATATTTAAGAAATCATAAGAGTTAAATTGCAAAGATTTCATAAAATAATATTTCAAAAAAAAATCTTGATAAATCTAGTAGATAGAAATTTATATTGAATTCCAAAATCATGCTTAGCCTATTAAATTACTTTTATTTGCTTATTAGAAATTAATTTGCTAAAATAGTTTATAGTATTAATAAAAAAAATTAATATTCTGTTCAAGTGTTTTATGTTAAAATATATTTTTATTGTAGAATGACATATTTTCTGTTAGAAGAAAAAAAAAATAGAATTTTTTTTAAGTTAAATATTTTTTAATAAATTTTTTAACGAAAATTAAATTTATTAATTAGAAATTTCTTAGAGATAAGTTTTCAAAAAATATGATTTTTTGGTGAATAACTGTTACATTTGGCATGTTCAGAAAAATTAGCAAGAGTTTTTTTTTGACATCAAAACTTAATTTAAATATTTTTTCAAAGAAAACATTTTTGTTGTACATCAAAAATTAATATTTTTGAAATGAAAAATATTTTTGTCCGAAATGTATTTTTCCCCTATACCTATACTAGTTTTCTATAGTTAGAAAAAAAAATCAGATTTTTTTTCTATGTAGAATATTTTCTAGAATTTTTCTTATAAAATCTGAATTATAAATTTTTAAAATTCATTTATTTTGAAAAAATTCACATAATTCGCAAATTATACTCTCACATTTCTTTATGATATTCTAAAATTTTCTTGGATTTTTTTGAAACTTAACTAATTTTCTCTTAATTTCTTAAAAACTCTCTTATTTTTTATGTGATCAAAGGGGAGAAAAACGAGAGTTAAGTTTGGGGAGAGATTACAAAATTCCTTTTGCTTATACTGATTAATGCAAAAAAATTATGCTTAGTATTTACTTACATTTTAAACTTAAAATTTTGTTAAACCCAAACTTAACTTAGGTTGATTCACATCAAAAAGGAAAATATTATTGGTTTCCCATGTGGAGTAAGCCATGATTTTGATGTGAAAGTCAACTAGGTTAAATTAGGTCTTGCAGATTTGATATCTTGTGTTCAAATGTGCAGGGATTTAGGAAAACACAAAAAGTCAAGCGAAAAATGCAGCAAGCGAGAGATTGCACGGGAAGCGGGTCGATGGGCTCAGTGCATCCGAGGGACGAGGAGCTGCGGAAGAGTACTCAGGTGGAGTGAGAAGAATGCGCGAGGCGTATCCAAGGGACGAGAAGATAGGAGGAAGCCTACTTGAGGAGAAGATCGGAGTTGAATTCGGGTGAGCTAAACTCCGGATGACAGGAGCATCACCCAAGCGAACGGAATGAAAAATGGTCAACTTCTAAAGTTGACCATTCCAGGAGCATGGAGTATTTCCAAGCACCCTGAGTTCAGGCGCCCAGAATGACTCGAGGTGTCCTGAAGACTCCGGGCGTCTCAATTGACTCGAGTCGCCCTGGATTTCCAGAAAGAGCCGTTGCGAAGCGGATAAGTAGTGAAGTCCACGTCAACCGACCCGAGGTACCTCAGATGAACCGAGGCGCCTCCAATCCGCCAGATCAGCCAAAGCACCGTTGCAATGAGGATAAGAATCACCCTGTTGGAGGCACCCCTAATCAATCGAGACGCCTCATATGGTCCACGTTAGCAAAACGATCACTTCAACTAGAGGTTATAAAAAGAGACATTGAACTCGAAGAAAAGAAAACACACTTGCTTTCATTATTTTAATTTCATTTTCTTGTTGTACGGTCAACTTCTGTAAGGGGCTACTTCGTCTCCAACATTCGTTCGAAGGAGTGTTGTTAGTAGAGTTTTTCATAGTCTTGGACTAACAACTACCTA
>JBBUKS010000002.1:9224907-9237397 GCA_038050645.1 Hedychium gardnerianum | reverse complement strand
ACAAAATATAGTCCTTCAGTATAATCACTGAATGGACTACACACACCTTAAGTACACAAGTGAGGGTATCGAGCTTGAATCTCATCCGAAAGCTCTCAGGTTGTCTCCACATCAATATGATGTTGTCATCCAACCCTTGACCGGTTGAATGGTTTATGTTCCACAATAAACATTCCTTGCGGCCTAATATACGCACAGGAACCTCCGCACGAGTCGAATCAAACTGAAACCGAATCGACACATCCCTTAGAATGTGAATAGGATCTGACACAACCTTCTTCAACACGTATACATAACCACATGATGGCCTTACCAGGATGTTTGATGTGACCTACTTCTGGTGTGGATAATACAGGATCAGAAAATGAACTGAGCTCCAACTCTAGTTAGTTTACAAAGTCTACAGATTTTTTTGAGGTTCTCTTCAAAATTCAACTCCAAGTTTATCCTATTCATCAATAAATACACCCTACACCAGGAAATGTTTTTGGTTGTGTTTATGTTTGTTGTTTGTTGTTTGTTGTCTACTGTATGCTATGCTATTTGCATTTGCTGTCTAGTGTTTGTTGTTTGTTTGTGTTTGTGTTTGTGCTTGTGTTTTGTTATTTGAATATTCCATTTTATGCTAACGCGACTATGAACGAAGACGAATGAGAAAACACAAGGAAGTTTATTCACCCCCAGTTTCCCTCAATGATCCTACGATGAGTTATATGTTGGTTTGATTTTTTTTCCCAACCTTAGAGGGATGGCCAGTCAAGATGTACCACTTAAGCGCTAGAGGACTTCTTGCGAACTTGTGTCATATTTCTATGTGTGTCTCCTATTATGGTTGTAAAGGGATATAGCGTAAAATAAAAGTTAGCTCCAAGATTCATAGGACCCCCTTAGGTTTTTAAGTGTGTGAACCCAGTGACTTTTGCACTTGCTCTACCACCTTCGATAGCAGGAGAACGTGATGTGTTTCATGTATCAATGTTACGGAGATATGGTTATAGAGAACTTGATGGTACCATCTTGTTTGGATTCCAGTTATGAGGAGTATCTAATCCACATCTTAGACCCAAGGAGCACCAACTTCGCAAGAAGAGGGCATGTCTTGTGAAGATGTTTTAGCAATATCACTTTGATTAAGGGGTTACTAGGGAGTATGAGTAAGATATGAGAGAATAATTTGTTGGTGGTAGGAGCACAACTTTTAATCCAAGGTTTTGATGTAGACTAAGGTTTAAGTTAGATTTGTTGAGATCTAACGGATCGTTGTCAAGTGTGCAAGAGCAGGTCTAGCCATTGTTTTCTAACGGATCGTTGTCAAGTGTCCTAACAAATGAAGCTATGTACTAAAAAGTCCTAACAAGTAGAACTAGGCAGTGGAAAAGTCCTAGCGAGTGAAGCTAGATACTGAAAAAGTTCTAGAGAGTGAAACTAGGTGATGAAGTCCTGGTTGAAAATCAAGCAGGAGCTAAGTCTTGGTTGGGAACCAAGCAAACAAGTCCAAGTGTGTAAAATCAGCTGGGAGCTGATTGCTTGATAAACAAAGTCCAAGTGGAAGCAACTAGGAGCTGTGACTTGGTAACCCTAACTAGATGGGTCAAAATCTAGTCAAGTAAGTTCGACGGTTTCAGATGACTGGAAGGAATTCAGGGTGATTGACTGGTGATAACCTTTGCAGGTGAAGTCAGAGGGTTCAGGTAACTGTATATGGGTCAGGATGACCGAAGTGTATGAGTGACCGTAAAAGCTTTCAAGTGATCAGGAGATGAAGTTATCAACAATCCGAGCGAGTCGGGTCAAGATCAGATTTGATACCTCTATAGGCGACCAGAGGGTTTCTAGTCGATCGGGTAGCTAAGTTAATGTTATCTACAGGATAGACATTACAACCACGTCAGCATGATTCAGGCGATAGGGGGGCTGTAGTTGATCGAGATGTACCACGTCAGCACTAGAGAGGGGCTATATAAGGACCTTGAGGCAAATCTTGGACATTACCTATTCATTCAATTCATTCTCTATGCTTGTGCTCTCGTGCTCTCGTGATCTCTGTGTTGCGACTTTGACACACTACAACCCGCACTTCATTTCTGATCGATAACATCTAGAGTAAATTTCATATTTATTGTGTTATCTTATTTTTGATATCGTGCTTAATTTTTAGATTCTTTTTCTGTAAGGTTACTCCACCTAGGAGAAATTTAGAAATAAGAATCATATTTTTATTATTGCTACGTGTGTCTATTCTCTGCCTTGATTTAATCAACTTATATTTCTAATTTAATTGATAAACTGTTAGATTAATTTTTATTTTTACTATGTTATTACTCTATTTATTTGTTATTTCTTTAATTATCAGTTCGTGAAATTTGTAACGCTATTCACCCCCTCTAGCATCGAGTTTGACCTTACAATTTGGTATTAGAGCGGGTTGAGCTAATAGTACATTAGAAAAATTTGGATAGGTGCATGTCCAAGCTGGGTAAAGAGTATCCTACCTGATGCATTTAGTCAAGTGGAACTAATCAAAGCTACCTCACCTCACTCTAAACTAGTTAGACTAAGACGTTGTATTAAAGTTGATTTAGCTCTAAATTCTTAAGTTCACTTTGTCTTAGGAAGTTGTCATTGTTTCGATACTCAAGAAGGTCCATGTGCCTCGTCACGACCAAGAAGTTAACTTCAGAAAACTTTTGCTTAATTTGTCCAAAGCAAAACTTGAATCTAACACTAGACGAACTTTGTGTTTTGAGTAAGAACAACCAAATAAAATCGATCAATAATCCGATCGTAACCCAAATCCATATCCAGCTTTAACTACAACCAAACCAAACCAATATCTGTCTTAGACCTTAATATAACTTGAACAAATTTATGTCTGCAAAAAAATGTCTTTGTAGTAATGATTTAACACAACCCATCCGTCGCTTTTTAATGAAAACAATTTTGCCTATTGAAAAAACATGATAAAATACTATCTCATGAATGAGATACAAAACTATCTGATAGTAAAGGAAGACTTTGAACTACCTACAAATGATAATGGCTAGCTAGTCCCCTACAACAATTGGACAAGTGAAAATAAAAGAAAAGCTAAACCAATGCTAGAGCCACAACTACACTACAGTGCGGGCCAACTTAGGAACAACTGACTAAAGTCAGACCTTTCAGTAGTGTTAAGCAACTCTGGAAAAAATATTGAATTATATGAAGGCTCAGTTGATTCATGGACTGCTAAAAAGGATTCACTACTAAGTCTGCTTCAAAATATCAAATGAAAGAAGGTGAAATCGTATGTCAGCTTTATAGTCGCTTGAAAGAAATCCTAAACTGCATCAATGCAATTGGTGAACAAGTCAAAAATCGCGACTTGATCTGGTACGCACTTAAGGTTTTTCTTAGGACCACCTTTTGGGCATCAATGGTTGATGATTACAAAGTATCCATGGATCTTTCTATCATTAAATTAGATGAATTCTTTTATGATTTTGAATTTCATGAGCATATTAATCTTTATCAAAAGGAGAAGGGTATAACTTTAATTGCTGAAAAATCTAAGACAAAATTTGAATCAGAATCCGAGTATGAAATAACAACTGACGAAAATGACCTACCTTCAGAAGTCGCACACCTAGTCAAAAGGATGATTCGACGAAAGAAATTCACTCAGAGATTCGTGAAGAAAGAGATCTCAAATAAAGACCCAACCGACGTTCGATGCTTCGAATGCAACAAGAAGAGACATTTTAAAATTAACTATCCACTATTAAAGGAGAAAGAAAAAGAGTCTGAAAATATAAAGAAGAAGAAGACACTGAAAGCAACTTGGGACGAGTCATCATCGGAATCAGAATATGAAT
Source organism: Hedychium gardnerianum (assembly GCA_038050645.1). Taxonomy (NCBI): domain Eukaryota; kingdom Viridiplantae; phylum Streptophyta; class Magnoliopsida; order Zingiberales; family Zingiberaceae; genus Hedychium; species Hedychium gardnerianum. The sequence continues at coordinate 9,233,543 of JBBUKS010000002.1, read as the reverse complement.
CAGACTCAGACTATGTCAACCTTCTAGCATTGATGACGATCCAATAAGCATCAAGCTCAGAGTTCGAGTTAGAATACAACTCAGCATCAGATTCAAGTCAAGTCAGCGACTTAGACAAGTTAGTTGACGAGGTAACAAATCTTTTAATTGAGAAGTTATATGCTACTATTACTTATTTGACTAAGACCCTAGCTAAATACAAGTCTAAAGTTAAGACTTTACTTAAGAAGGTCAAAGACCTTAAGGAAAAGGCTAACTTAGACTCATTGACTCAGGTTAATCAAGTTAGAATCTCAACTCAAGTGTCAAAACTTTAGGAAGAGAATTCTAATTTGAAAAACCAAGTTAGTGAGTTAAAGTTAATGTTAAACAAGTTCACACCTGGGTCTAAGTATTTAAACACGATGATTAGATCCAGACGAGTTGTATACAACAAGACTAGACTTGGATTGAACTCAGATCAAAATCATATTTTTACCTTACCTTAGTCACAAGACATGATAAAATTAAAATGGCTTGGGTTCCCAAATCGTACTTAGTCAATCAAGTAGGAAATAAATATTTCTAGGTGCCTAAATAACATATACATGTGATAAAGACTAATATTTTCTATGTTAATCTGATTGCTAAATTGAAATATGTTAAAGTTCCAAATCTCTCAGACTAGGATTGACTTAGACCATGCTCACATCTTATTTTTCATAATTAAATATTTTTTAAATCATGTTTGCATTATTGTTTTTCAAAAATCAAATATCTTTTTAGTATTCTTTATGTCATATTTATTGCAAAATGGACTTATCCTAGGCCTTACCGAAGACTACATGTACTTATAGATCTAGGTAGCCAACATCTTACAAACACCTAAGGAATAACTTGTTTATGTTTGTGAAACATAGAAAGACGTGAGATGCTTAGCACTATAACCTTGATTCTAGAATGCTTACATCTGTGCATCAATATGAATTGGGGTTTAAAATTTTACATTAATCAAATTAATAATTTTCAAATGTTAACTTATTTTTTTATAAAATGAAGCTGAAAACTTTTATCTAACTTGACTAATCGATTGAGAGCTCCTATCCAATAGATAGTGAAGCTCAAAATCAAAGTTAGACATTTCAAAAGGTTTTTTAAAATTTATTTTGATATAAAGCTTATATCTTTCAAAATCTGATTTTGTTAATTTTTGTTAGCTTATATTCAAAATATTTCTATGTGTACTTAGGGATTGATTGAACCTAGATAAAAATAGTTGTCTGCAAAAAGTCAACATTTTGACTTTACGACCTGTACAATATACAGGCAATCGGTAATCAACCACCTGAACTTTAAATCGTGATGATCATGTTAGGTGAAAAGTTGGCATACGATCGAGCTTGTATTCAAAAAGTTGAATTTATTACGACAGTAAAAATTAGGAATACAGTCACTCGGGAGCATGTACGGTCGCCCGGGGGCATACACGATCGCATGTGTGACCTCGAATGGGCGTCCCTCATTTGACATACCGGGTTGATCATGTACCCCTACGATCGCCTGTACAACCTCTATATAGGCGACCGAGGAAACCACTACAAACCTCATTCCAAACCTATTTCTTCTCCTCCAAACGCGTTTTTTGAGTCATCTTCGAGTCCATTTTCGACCCCTGTCTCAAGATCGAGTCTATTTTTCTGATCATCATGCCTAAGTAACATTTTTAAAAAATATTTTTACAAGTCCTTCATTTCTTTTTGCATGATACTTGCTTTTTCATTTGTTTAAACTTAGTTATTTATTTCAAATATTAGACCCAAATGTAGAGCAAAGGTCAGTCCCTCATAGGATCCTTCAGATGACTTGAGATTTCCCTTTGAGGACTTTAGACATAGATTTAACGAGCATACATACGTTCCTATGCATACTAGGTATCTAAGTAGGAAGTTCTTTGTAGATCACTGCCCTAACATACTCGAGATCATAGCTTATTATAGTCTATTCACATTTGTTTACTGTAACCAAGCAGTAAACATCGATCTGTGTGTCGAGTTCTATAACAACTTGGCTAAGGTAGATGATTTTACCTTTTCTTCTAGAACTAGAGGTCGTGACATCATTTTCACACCTAATCTAATTCGAGATCAACTCGAGTTGCGTCCCTTAGCCTCCATGTTATATTATTTTCTGTGTCCTACTCCATCTTTTTCTGAGCCTCTTTTTGACATCACTCTCGACCGTATTTACACTTATCTATTTAGTGGTGAGCGGACTCCAACCGTCATCAACTTCAACTCTGACCAGCTCAGAGCTGAAGATTATGTGCTGTACAGGGTTCTCTATACCTACATCTTCCCATCAACACTAGAGACCATGCTACCATACAACCCTTCCATTCATTTATCCTTTATGCCATTAGACAAAGATTGTACATTAACTTAGTTTGTTGATGTTTAGGTCCATCATCTATCATTCTAGTGTATCCACCAGTTGTCGAGTCCACATGCCATATTGTCACATTTTGACTCATCTTTTCACATCTCTAGGGGTTGATGTTTCTAGCGGAAACATCAAACCATTGATCGAGTTTAACTATATAGGACTTAGGAACTTCACCCTAGCTAAGATGGTCCTCAGAGAGAACGCTTTAGTCTGGAAGGATGGGAGGAACATTGCCTCTCAATCTCCAGATATTGACGACATCATGGATGAGTTCAGGGTTGATCTAGATCTGATATTGGCTCATCTTCTGGCTCCTCTAGCCCCTCCATGCATTGACTTTAGAGGACTGAGTGACCTGTCTTGAGGAGACCGTCACTCATGAGAATGGAGAGTCGAGGGCCCAGATGTGAGAGATGATGGAGATGATGTATTCTTATTTTGCGAGACAACAACCTCCTCCTTCCTCTGACTAGTTGATTGTAGCCTAGCTCTTTGGCATACTTGGTTTCATTTGACTATCATGTTCAGATATTTTGACTTGATTAGACTTGTGCTTGACTTGCTTATTTGACTTATTACTGCTTATAGCTTGGTTTGACTTTATTTTGGATGATATTTAACTTTATCTTAACTTATTAACTGTCTTAATTATTGCATGTTATATGTGACTTAATCATATGATTATCCCATTTGTCTTATTTGATTAATATTCTTTCCATCCCTTTTACAATTTAACCCATTTTTTATTTTTGAAAAATGGGGAGAAAAATTAAATTCAGGGAGAGTTATGATTAAGGGGAAGTTAAAATTTAAATATTCATGTATGATTACACTTAATCATATTTTATTTTTCATATATTGAATATAAATCTTAATCATTTCTTAATTATGATTTTATTAACATTAACTTAGTTTTTCATACTATTAAAAATGAGAAAATTATTAGTGCTGGGAGCATAACTTTTAACCCAAGGTTTTGATGTATGATTAAGGTTAAAGTTAGATTTGTTGAGATCTAACGAATCATTGTCAAGTGTGCAGGAGCAGGTTTCTTGATAAGAGGAAAAATCCTAACAAGCGAAGCTAAGCACTATAAGAGTCCTAGCAAGTGAAGCTAGGTAGCGAAAATGTCTTACTGAGTGAAGCTAGGCACTGAAAAAGTCCTAACGAGTGAAGCTAGGTGATGACATCCTGGTTGAGAATCAGGTAGGAGCTAAGTCTTAGTTAGGAATCAAGCAAACAAGTCAAGTGTATGGAATCAGCTAGAAACTGATTGTTTGGTAAACAAATCCAAGTGTGTGAAATTAGCTGAGATCTAATTGCTTAGCAAACAAAATCCGAGTGGAAGCAACTAGGAGCTGTAGTTTGGCAACCCAAACTAGATGGGTCAAAATCTAGTTAACTTTATATACTATTGTTGGTGCAGGGAGCACCAAAATCAAACCTATGTTTTGATGTTGTCAAAGGTTCAAAGATAAGTCTTATTGTTATTTGATGAACTAATCCAGTATGCAGGATCTCAACTCTAAAAGCCCTAGTAGGTCTGGAAGACCCGATACAAGGCAAGAAAGTCTCGACAGATCATGAAACCAGGCAGGAAGTCCAGATGGGTCAAGAGGACTTGACATCTGGCAGGAGGATTCGATAGGTCTTGAGGACCTGATATCGAATCAAGTGGAAGTCCTAGAAGGTCGATCCGATGCTGAGCAAAGTCCAAACAGGTCTGGAGGACCCGATGTTTGGCAGGTGAGTTGAGGTAAGCACCTGGAGTTAGTGCAGTAAGGTCATGTCCCAGTAGGGACAAACCTTTGGCACTGATCCAACTAAAGAAACCAACGGAAGATTCTAAGTTGAGATCAAGACAGTCCTAACTATCATACTCATGCATACTATCATCTATTATCTAACTCTATTTTGCAAGATCAACATAACCCCTGGCATAACTTTTGACTCGGGATTCAAAATCAACCTCTGTCAGCGGCCACATGTGCAAAACTCAGAAATCTTTCAGTCGATCAAACTTATCAGTTGACTGATCAAAGGGATCAGTCAAATGATCCAAGATGATCAGCAAAAATAGATTTGAGATCTTACAAAGAAGGAAACAGGGGTTCAGTTGAATACTAAATTAGATTAGTCGACCGATCCATAAAAGGAAATGTTAGAGATCAGATCAAATTAATGCAGAAAAGCTATACACTAGGATCAGTCGACTGATAAGCTAGATCAATCGACCGATCAGGCATGATTTCCATGATTGAATGGATCAGATCAGAGCAAAGAAGGAAGCGCGCGGGTTCAGTCGACAGATATAAGGATTTGTCGACCGGAAGGACCAGTCGTTTGATTAGGTTTTTAGTCGACGGAACACAACGTATAAAAGAAGCCCTCAGGGTCCAAGCCGATGATAACCTCACTCTGTGCTCCATCTCTCATTTTTTGTTGCTCTTCATGCAAGTTCTTATATTGCAACGCCGAGAGGCTCTCTGACATTTAGCACTTCATCTCCTACGTCTAGTGTTAGTACATTTCATTTAGTACTTGCATTCCTATATGAAGATAGTAGTGTTGTTACTATCTTCCTCACACTTGTACGAGTTTTCTTCTTCTCTGAAATCTTTCAGAGAGAAGAGATATAGTGGATTATCCCATCGATATGATCCGAAGGGTCGTGGGTTCTTGGAGTAGGAGTCTACTGGGCTTTGAATCAAGTAAAAAGGAATTGTGCTTTTCATTTTTGTTTATTTATTTACGCTACAACTGTGATTTACGAGAAAAGAAAAGGTTTTCAAATGAACGAGATTCACCCCCCCCTCTCTCGTATTCCACGATCCAACATGTTCTTGTATGTGCAGAGTTGCAGATAATCTATTTCCATTTGATCCAGAGATAAACAAAACTTTCAGAAGAAGAAGAAAAAATATGCAAAGTAATTCAGAAGAAGAGCAAGAACACTTAGATATGACAAAAAAATCGCTCAAAAGACTATGCAACACCCTATGCAAGGTGCCTCAGATATAGTATCACCAGACCTACTATTGAAGTCAACAATTTTAAAATCAAGCCGGCGGTGATTTCCATGGTACAACAAAATCAATATGAGGGTGGACCCAATGAAGATCCTAATCAACACTTGGAGATGTTCTATGAGATATGTGGTACCATGATGATGAACGGAGTAGCAATGGAGGCCATAAGATTATTATTGTTTGGATTCTCACTAAGAGATAGAGCCAAAACATAGTTAAATTCTCTACCTCCAAATAGCATTACATCTTGGGGAAAATGTGAACAAGCATTCTTACAAAAGTTCTTTCCTACAATGAAGACATCACATATGAGGAATTTAATAGCTAGCTTCAGACAACATGATGGGGAATCTCTTTATAAATCATGGGATTATTTCAAAGGACTTCTAAGACAATGCCCCCATTACAAACTAGAGAAGTGACTAGTTATCCACACTTTCTACAATGAAATCAACTATCATATTAAGGTCTCTTTGGATTCCACAGCAAGTGAAGCTTTGATGAATAAGAGCCTAGATGAAGTAGAAGAAATAATAGAGAGTGTGGCTATGTATCATGATCAATGGGTATCGGAAAGAAGTAACCCAATTAAAATTTTGGGAATACATGGGGTTAACACTTTGGATTTAATCTCTACTAAGATGTATGCCCTTTCAAAAAAATTTGAAGCTATAAGCACCAATCAAGAAAATACAATTAGTGTAAGATGTGAAATATGTGGTGAATGGAGCATGCAAAGGAAACTTGTCCACTCAGAGCCATAATTGCACAATTAGTTCAGATTGAACAAGTAGATGCAATTGAAAAATTTCAACTCAAGACCCATCAACCCATATTCAAATACATACAACTCTGGATGGAGAAATCACCCAAAAATCTCCTATCACACTAATAATCAAGAGAAAATGGGGAAGACATCAAATTTTCAGTAGACTTCACAACACTCACGCTTGGAGAAGTTAATTGAGGAAATGTGTGACGATCAATTAGAAATAAAAAATGATATCAAGAATCTTTGCGGGAGGATGGATAATGTTGAAAATCACTTAAAGGTTTTTGATAATCAAGTGACACAAATAGCTATTATAACTTCCTTAAGACAACAAGGGTCATTCTTAGGAAAACTAGAAAATAATCCAGTTGAGCATTGTAATGCCATCAAGCTAAGAAGTGGATGGACCTTGGGGAAACCCCAAGTGACTACTACATCTGAAGGGATTGGGAGTATACCAATCGCAGAGTTAGCTCCTTCTTCTACACATCATGAGCACATCTAAGAAGAAGTTGAGAACGACAACTCGATTGAGGCTAGCCCATAGGGTAGAATTGTACCACCAATACCCTTTCCTCAACGGATTATATGTGCAAAAAGGGATAAAGAATTCAACTAGTTTTTGAAGAAGATCAAGGAAATATGCAATGAGATTCCACTGATAGATACCCTGCAACAAAGCCCAAAATTTTCAAGTTTATGAGGAACATTCTTTCATCAATATGGAAGAAAGATGGTGGTGAAAGAGTAGCCTTAACTGCGGAGTTTAGTGCTTTACTATAATACATTATGCCTCCAAAGTTGAAGGATCTAGGAAGTTTCTCTATTCCCTGCACCATTAAGACTACTATTATTGAAAAAGCTTTTTGTGATTTGAGGGCTAATGTTAGCCTCATGCCACTTTCGTTGTGTAATAATTTAGGGCTGAAAAACTTGAAACTTACCACTATGACATTGGAACTGGTGGATCACTCCCATAGATACCCACTCGGTATTTTTGAGGATGTGCTAGTTAAGGTAGGAAACTTCTTGGTCCCTATCGACTTTGTGGTCCTAGAGATGAATGCGGATTCTAAAATCCCAATCATCCAAGGAAGGCCATTCTTGGCCACTAACGGAGCTATATTTGATTTGAAAGATCACAAGTTCACATTGGCAATGGGAGAAGACAAAATATGTTTTGATTGATCTAACTCCTCTTATACTCTACTTGTATCTGATGATTGCAACAGGTATAATGAACTTAAACAAGTAGAGTCCAAGAAGAAGTCTCTGAAGGAGATGGAGAAGCCACAATAGGAATCACATTCTGATGGCAAAGGAAAAACGGGTTGGACCTAACCCTGAAAAATATATTATCCCAACGAAAGCTAGGATGGAAAGAAGGGGTCCAAGCCTAGAAAGTCATAGGGGAGGGGAGCATAACCCCTTCAAGGTCAAGGCTCCAAGTTGAGCCAAATCTGGGGTCAAGCTAATGACCTTAAACAAGAGCTTCTTGGATGGCAACCCAAGGGTTTACTTAGATGTAATTTTTATTTCTTTATCTTTGTTAATAATTTTTGTTAATATTTTCCTTTTCTTTTTCTAGGATTAAAGGCCCACATGAGCTGACTGTGGAGTTTCCATGGGCGTGGAGGGCCAATGGAGGAAGAATAAGCAAAGAAGGGCCACAAAATAAGAAGCGATATGGGGGGTATTCTTACCCCACACGACCGTGTTTTCGAACACACGCCCGTGCCCCATCCTGCAGCAGAGTCAGAGGTAGGCCATGTTCCATAGGCATGGCCATGTCCCCTATACAGAAGGTTCTCAAGCTCAGACCGTGTCTCCAAACATGGTCGTGTCTCCTAGCTGCAGGAACCCAAGTTTAGGCCGTGCCCAAAAAGCACGATCGTGCTTCCAAGGCAGTAACACCTCTGCTCCAGGCCATGCCCAAAAATCACGACCGTGCTTCCAAGGAAATAACACCTCATCTTCAGGCCGTGCCTCCCAGGCACGACCATGTCCCTTCCAAGCAGACGTCTAACACGGGCGTGTTAATTAAACATGGCCATGTCCAAGAGGATATAACATCTCAGCTTTAGGTCGTGCTTCCCAAGCACGGTCGTGTCCCTTCCAGGCAAACTTCAAACATGGGCGTGTTTATTCAACACGACCGTGTCAACAATATAAAAATAACTCAACCACATGCCATGTTTTTTAAACACGACCGTGTGGTGACCCATGCTCTTTAATAATCCAAGAGACATGACCGTGTGCCCTACATCACACAGTCATGCCTGTTGGGTTTGCAAGGTTGCAAACAAAGTGCCATATTGAAAATACATGAGAAAAATCATGGACTTATAAGGGAAAGATCTCTCCATTGGTATGAGGCCTTTTGGGTAGAGCCCAAGAGAAAAACCATGAGGGCC
>JBBUKS010000002.1:9182062-9192181 GCA_038050645.1 Hedychium gardnerianum | reverse complement strand
ACGCCTCCGTCGGTTGGGCGCTTGAGGCACCTCCATCGCAATGAGGCACCTCACGCGCCTCTTCTTCCGAGGCGCCTCTAAGACAAAGAGGCGCCTCGGGTCTTCTCTGATCGCCTTGGGTGATTGTCCAACCGTCCAGAGTTGAGCTCACCCGAACCCAACTCAGGCCTTCTCCTCGAGCAGGCTTTCTCCTCGACTTTTCATCCCTCGGACCGCGTCCTTCTCGCCTCGCGTCCCTCGAATTGCGTCATTCTCGCTCCATCGGTGTACTCTTCCACAACATCTCATCCCTCGGATGCACCGAGCCCGTCGACTCGCTTCCCGTGCTATCCTTCTCGTCCGCTGTGTCTTCTGCTCAACTTCTTGTGTTCCTAAGTTCTTGCACACTTATACACAAGGATCAAAACAACACAGGATCTAACCAAACTCGGTTAATTATATCAAAATTATCTCGTGATACTTACAGAGGTGAGTGCCTAGAATGTATATATGACCTCCAACCATGATTCTAAGACTCCGACAAGAAGCTATAACCGCGTGCCAAGTGGCACAGACCTTAGTGCTGCTACCAGCACCACGTTGGTGCTGCTACCAGCACCACGTTGGTGCTGGTCTTCCAAAACCAACACCAGATATTCTGATTAGAACCCAAGTTCACGTTGTTGCTGATTTCGGAAGGTTAGCATCAACGTTGTGCTGGTTTCGGAAGACCAGCACCAACGTGGTACTAGTTTCGAAGGACTAGCACTAAGGTTCGTGTCACTTGACACGCGATCATAGTTTCTTGGAGAGTCTCAGAATCATGGTTGAAGGTTATATATGCATTCTAAACACTCACCTCTTCCATTACATGTCAAAATTTTAGAAATTCAAGACTCCTAAGTCCATCAATGAATTTCGATCAAAATTCATTGATGAACTTAAAGAGCTCCGATTGAACTAATTTCAATTCTTATAAATTTTTTCAGTATTTTGGAGTCCAAATATGTCATTCTTTATCATTTTAAAAAAAAATAATACCATAACTTAACACATCAAATAACCAATATCATCGTGATACTATTTTTGAAAAACAACATCAAGGTTTTTTCAAAAACAACCCCACCAAAAAACAATTAGTGTTGCTTTTGTTTTTCAAAAAATAATATCATATTGGTGTTGTTTTCAACTATTATTCGGTAGCAGTAGTGTAAAAATCAGTACTATAATTGTTGTTGAATGCATGTAGGACAAAGAAAATTTAATTTAATTTAAGAGGGAAGAAAAGAGAGGAAAATTACAGAGAAAAGAGAAGACAAAGTCAATTTTAACAGAGGAGAGGAGTATAATTAGAAAAAAATATACCTTTTGACTAATAACAACATTGGATGCGTCTTTTGATAATCCCAAATATTGAGTACATCTATTGAGAAATTGCCGGAGAAATTGCCGAAAACAATTTGAACATTGCAACTGAGACTCTGAGAGTACTCTGACATTACATTTGCGGTCCAAATGACTTGTTTAGTTCATTGAGATGCTTTGATGAATACATCGTGATCATGTATTTCAACTTAAAATGATCCTTTTCAACACCAAAACACAAACACTAAAACACTACACCTGAGATTCTCAAGAAGTCTTTGGTGTATTATTTTTAAAGCAAAAATAACTTATTTGGGGCCATCAAGATGATTGACAATTTTCAATTCAACTAGAATACTCTAACTGTGACTCCCCAAAAGCATTTGGTATGATATTCTATCTAAATTAACATGTTATTTTTGAACTAAAAATGTTGTCGAAGTGTTTTGGCTAATTCTCAAGAGTCAATTCCAGACTCTTACAAAGCATCTAATATGAACAATGGCCAACGTAAGAGAACAAATAATCAGGCCTATAAATCACCTATGTGATATTATTTATCCACAAAATAGAAGGGAGAAGAATGATGCAATGAACGGGAGAATGATGCAATGAACGAGACATCCAAAAGCAAATTTAAAATCACAAAGACTCTGCACTAACTTGATCTCAGATCACCACCAACTTTTCGGACGGAAACTATGGATGCTGTATCCAGTCTTCCAATTATCTAAATAGATCACCTTGCTCACAGCCCAGTAAGCCAGTAGCATTCCCACCACCATGAATCCCCTCTGAGCCGAGATGCTTCTAAATCTGACAAGCAAATGAGTCACGAAGGCCAGAACGAGTCCAACAACCATGTACAGGAAGCCAATGGCGAAGCCCGAAGCCCTCAGCCCCCAGCTGCATCCCAGATCCTTGGTAGAAGAAGATTAAGCGATCCGGGTTGTTGCGGTCGGGCAAAACCAATGGCATGTCACGGATGATATTGTGCATCGTACCGGAGACGCCAAAGAAGTACACGAAGAGGGCGAGGGACATCCAGAGGCGCTGGTCGTGGATGAGAGTGTCGCCGACAAGGATGCGGCGAATTAGGAAAGGAGCGGAGATGAGGATGGCAGCGAGGAGGAAGAGGGCCTAGCGGAGAGAGACAGGGGGAGGGCGAAGGATGGCTCCACCGAGGGAGATCTTAGTCTTGGACTCGAGGAATTCAGCCATGGACTCAGCACCAGGGGAGAACTCGGACTGGTCCATAGGAATGGAATCGCGGAGCGAGCGAGTAGAGGCCGGCACGAGGCGGACATGGGGCATCTGGACACTCCGAAGAGGTCGAACGACTGTTGGGACTCCCCGAACTCGACGTCGCAAAAGAAGATGCGAGATGACGAGGCGTCGTCTTCATGATGAGCGGCAAAGGAGGCGGAGAGGAGGGAGAATTCGGAGTGGAGATGGGGAAGGCGGAGCTCGGCCTTGGAACGAAGTTGGTTGGCGTCGTCGAAGAAGATGAGCAGAGAATAGGGGCGGGGCGGGGCGTGCCGACGGAGGTAAGGAAGCGAGAGACGAGGCGGTCGTCGAGGTGGATCACGCCGGAAGGAGACTGAGACCTAAGAGACTTCAGCTCCACTACAAGATCATCAGCGGAACGTCCAGCAGCGCCGCCGGTCACGAGGAGGAGGAGCACGGCCGCGATCTGGATCGAGATAGCCATCTTCTCCGCCACGGGCCCACGGTCGCATTTGACGAGTCGCCTTTGACTTTCCATTCTACTAAATTTTGTTGAAGGATATTTTTCATTTTAGTACCTAAATTTCCAAGATAAGGTCCATAGTTTAATAAGCTAGACATTTCGGAGCATTTTTTTTTAAAAAAATAAGCCTTGTTATATAATCTCTTACCTAAAATAAGTTTAAATGTTGTTTTTTTTACCTTAAGAAAAGCCATCGGTTGATAATTTTCCGAAGCTGATATATATGAATGGTCAATTATTTTAAAAAAAAAAAAAATGTTGCGTGGGTTTTAAACGATCACTATACTTGAGCAATGATATTGAGTATCGTAAATAAATAAAATGTTCGTGAATAAGTTTGATGTTCAGTTTAATAAGAGTTTGTTTATGTTCATTTAATATACACAAGATCAATTAAACAAATAAATTTGAATAACTCGTTAAACTAAACAAACAAGCTTAAACACATATGTATTTAACTCGTTAATGTTCGTGAACAACGTCCGCGAACAATATTCGCGAATAATCATATTAATTAATAAAACTTTTATCAACATGATAAATAAATTAAATAAAATAAATAAATAAGTGAATTATCAAACTTAATAATCAATCAAACAAGTAAAAATTACAAATAATCAAATAAGTTTGAATTGAGAGCTCGATGACATCTAAACGAACCAAACTCAAGCCAAGCTTGAAGTGAGATCTTAATAATATCTAAACAAATCAAGCTCAAGTCAAGCTTAAGCTCATAAAAAATAAACTAAGTTAAGCTTGAACAATCATTTCAAAAGCTTGGTTTATTTTAGACTCGGCTCGGCTTGACTCGATTACCTTATCAAATAAGCTTAAATACCCCAAAACTTGACTTAGCTTGGTTTGTTCACCGCTCTAATGATATTTATTATTTTGTGGGGTGAAATTGTAGGAAAAATAAATAAATAAAAAGTTATTATTATTTTTGTCAAAATTGTATTTCGTTTTTTTTTAAAAAAAAAATACTAAAACAGTATTCAATATATTATTGATCCTGAAAAATATTTTTATATTAATATTATTATAATAAAGTAAAATTGTTTATTATGAATTTGACACAATAAATATCTTGTTTAGATTCTAACCAATTTTAGCACATAACTATATTTTGACTAGATTATTAGTTATGTGCCAAATTTAGAATTTATTAACTGACTGACTATAAATTAACGAATAAATCAAACTATTTACTATCTTGGCCTAATTAAATTGACCAACTTATATAATCCACATGTATCAATAAATTTGCATAATCTACATTGTCCCTTTGATAGAATAATCTAACTCAATCAATTTAATTGACTAAATCGAACTGCTTAACCTGTCCTAAACCAATGAGTTCGTCCATTGATTTAGACCATTCAATCAAGTTATCCAGCTTAATTAAATTGTTTTTTTTTTGACAGAATCAATCAAAACAAATTATTTTAAAAATAAAATAAAAATGACTACTTCTTATAAATAAATATTCTAAACTTATTTTTTACAATCAAATATATAATATTTATTCCATGAGACTTGTTAAGAAAATAGAACAATTGTTCTTGTAAACAAAGTTCTAGCACAACCTTAATTATACCTATATAATTTGATTTAATTATTGAAAAGAAGTTTCGAACGTCTTATTAAAAAAAAAACATTTCTTTGTTAAAGAAATAATCTTTTTTAATTATTTTATATAATAAAAAAAATCACCACTCATTATACCCTTAACTTTTTTTATAAGATATTCCTTTTTAGTGGGGAAAGATCCTGATTGCTTTTCCGTGATATCTTTTTAGTAAAATAATAAAAAAAGTATTTTTTTATCATCACATCAATGTCTTTATTTTTTTATTTATATATATATTTTTTAAAAAAAAATCTCACTTAATTAATTAGGAGAAACCGAATAAAAGGAATTGAATTAATCGAATCAAATCAAATTTATCTTTTTAATAAATTAAACTAAATTATTATTATTTAATAAAAATAAACTAAAAAAATATCGATTTAATCAAATTAATCAAAATTTAAAATTATAATAAAAAAATTTAGTTGAATTTAATAAAATTTTAATTTCGGTCTAAAAATTTAATTTGATGAAAAATTAAATTTATTCGATTTATTTTATTTTATTTAATAAGAAATTTCAAAATCGGACCAAATTAATCAATTTTTCTAAATAAAAAATTAAATTTCTGAAAAAATTAAATCAAAATTTTAAATTTGATTAGATCAATTTATTCAATTTAATTAAATTTTTATTCACCCCTATACTTATTCATCCTTTTAAAATAATATAATTATCTTTAAATAAATAGTTTGATATTATTATTTTTTAAAAGAATTAGTCTCTATGAGCATAATTGAATTAGTACGTGGATGACTCATTGTCAGATTAAATTTTTAAAAGAATAATTTATTGAAAAATAAAATCTTTCCTATTTAAATAAATCATTCGATGATTGTAATTTACTCTTTTTAATCTACTGTGGAATACACGATGAGAAATTCGTCCGAGCAAAACCAAAACTTGTTTGTCCATTTTGCATGGTGTCATGCGTCACCACAGAGCTTTCTTTCTCCACGTAAAAATATGAACCCAAATCCCGCTAAAGAGAAAAAGGTGCCTCCACTGAAATGCAATGATCGATGATGGCGTTTCTGATAAGTAGAAAGAAAGGTGCCTCCACTGAAAATTAAATGCAAGGCTGCTATCTCTGTAGTAGTTATTGTCGTGGACCTTTTAGTGGTAGTGCGATTGCAATTTGATTCCTTTTTCTTTTAAGTTTACCGTAATATTTTATGAACCAATGATTTAAAGTTGATCGAAATATTTGTATAGAACAAGTGAATAGATTGGACCTGTCTAACCAAATAAAATCGAGTGAATCAACTAATCTAATCAAGCAAGCGAGTCAAACCAGACGAGGAAGTTAGACTACTCAGGCTAAACATACCAAACCGAGACGCTGAGCTAGTACAACTAATTGGGAAGTGGGTCGCTGAATAAGTTGAATAGGTAAAGCAAGCAAACAAAATAGCCTGTGTCCAGTTGGAAGACAATTGAGTGAGTAAATGCTTCTGGTTTAACTCACGCCCACTCAAGTGAATGAGGATTTGCTTTTGACCAAAAATAAAAACATAAAAAATTATTTTGTTCTCGAGACACTCTCAAACAGTGCTATCAGGTCACCCGGAACCGTTGAATTAAATAGATCGAGAATAAATCGATATGAAATGAAGATATTTGTAGTTTAAAAAAAAAATCATTTTGATATTTTAAAATTATGAATTCCTTTAATCTTTGCTCAATTTCTAATCTTTAATAATAAAGGATAAGGACATGGCCTCAGCGCCGCCAGTCACTGCCCATTCCTCTAACAAAATATCGTCTCCCAATTTTATTTTTATTTTTATTTTAAAAATAATAATAATAATAATAATAATTTAGGAATAATTCTTCGAGATATTTTGAAGTCGCAAATATCCGTCTATTTATTTGCACGTCCCTGACCTCACTTCTCTCATCTTTCCCGTGAAGTAGTACGCTCCAATCCATCGAGCTGTTACAATGGCGGCCTCCATGGCGACCTCCTCCCTCATCTCCAACCCCAAGCCCCTTCTCTCCGACCGTTCCTCCTTCGGTGGACTCCGTCTCGCCTCCGCTGTGCTCCGCCCCCACCTAAGCACCGGCCGCTCCTCCCTATCCGTCACCGCCTCTGCCGCCCCCAAGTACGACCTCGACGCTTTCACCTTCGCGCCCATCAAGGAGTCCATCGTCTCCCGCGAGATGACCCGCCGCTACATGACGGACATGATTACGTACGCCGACACTGACGTGGTGGTCGTCGGCGCCGGCTCCGCCGGGCTTTCCTGCGCCTACGAGCTCTCCAAAGACCCCTCCGTCCGCGTGGCCATCGTGGAGCAGTCGGTCTCCCCCGGCGGTGGCGCGTGGCTCGGCGGCCAGCTGTTCTCCGCCATGGTCATCCGCAAGCCCGCCCACCTCTTCCTCGACGAGCTCGGCGTGCCCTACGACGAGGCCGACAACTACGTTGTCGTCCGCCACGCCGCCCTCTTCACCTCCACCATCATGAGCCGCCTCCTCGCCCGCCCCAACGTCAAGCTCTTCAACGCCGTCGCGGCAGAGGACCTCATCGTCAAGGACGACCGCGTCGCCGGCGTCGTCACCAACTGGGCGCTGGTCTCCATGAACCACGACACCCAGTCGTGCATGGACCCCAACGTGATGGAGGCCAGGGTGGTGGTGAGCTCTTGCGGCCACGACGGGCCGTTCGGAGCCACCGGCGTGAAGCGGCTCAAGGATATCGGGATGATCGAGTCGGTGCCCGGGATGAAGGCCCTCGACATGAACACGGCGGAAGACGCTATCGTGCGCCTCACCAGGGAAGTCGTGCCCGGCATGATCGTCACTGGCATGGAAGTCGCTGAGATCGACGGCGCTCCGAGAATGGTACCAAGATCCCAACTTTCCTGCTTAAAACAGAGCTAGCTGTTGCTTAAAATCACCATCTTTTTCCTACTAAACCTTTAGACTTTTTTTTATTGAGTATATATTTGGGTGGTTTGGTTGCAGGGGCCGACCTTTGGGGCGATGCTGATCTCGGGACAGAAGGCAGCGCACCTGGCGCTGAAGGCGTTGGGTCGGCCCAACGCCATCGACGGCAGCATCGGAGCTGAGTCGGTACACCCGGAGCTGGTGCTGGCCTCGTCGGACGCCGGGGAGATCGTGGACGCTTAGGGCTCTGTAGCAGGAATAAGTACCTTTTAGATTGGACTAATTAAATAAGCTAGCAGTTGGGTTGTGGGAGGAGGGATGAGGATGAGGCGTTTGGGATCTATTCGAAAGAAAGATGTATCGTCGTCTTCTCTATGGCATCTGTTTCTTCTTATTTCTTCTTCGATCTGTTTGATAAGTTGCTCTGCATCGATCCTAGCTTTGATTTGCTGAAAACGAGCGGCTCGTTCTTCATTTCCAACGCCGAGAGAACACAAACAAGAAGAGAAGGAAGAGGAGGACCTTATCTTGTTTCTGACCCTTCAATTATTTCACTACGGCAGAGTGCACTAGCTCTGATGGTCCTGGTCATGGACATCCTGAGTCAAGCGGTAATCTCACCACCACGGATAAGATGTGATATTCCAAGCCAAATCAGGTGGATTTCACGGGGATAAAAGTTAAAATATTCGCTTCTAATATTTTCGTCAGTTTATTTCAAAATTAATAAAAAAAAAATTATGAGATTAATTTAATTAATTCGAATAATGACTGATGCTTAATGAAAGAATAAAAATTTAATTACTAATTAGAATTTAATTTTCAAATTTAATGATGATAATATTTTATCATCAATTTATTCCTACAAACCAAACCAGATGGATCTCACTCATGCCCTTGGGGCTGAGGCACGTGTTATTTATATTTTTAAATTTATTTGATAATGGACTAACTAAGAGATAGACTTTCCATCTTTCAAATTAATTTGATGGAAGATTTAGATATCTAAATTAATAATAATAAAAAAGGTCTAAACTCTATCTTAAGTACAGTGCAGCGAAGATAAAGCGTTTGATGGATTTATAAATTATTATGGTTCAAAATTCAATTAGGACACGGATAGGTTACTAGATAATCGAATTAAAAAAAAAAATTAAACTCTAGATGGATAAATATTCTAAATCACACATTAAAATGGTCGGAATTGACTATTGGATTTTTTTTTAAATAGTATTTTTTTTTGTAAATTAAATTTAATGGACACATTTAAAAGAAAAAAAAATCAAAAACATTTCTTTTTTAATTCATTACGCACGTAGTTAAGTTGAGAATGACATAGATTTTATAAGATTAAATAATTATTTTACTTAAATGAATCTATACACTGCTCAAAAAGTCAAAGATAATATGAACTGAATATCTAAATTATTTTTTAAAAAAAAAATCAGATATGAGGACTCCAGTGAGTTCATGAGTCTCACGAGCACACTGGTGACCCACTGAAGTTCATTTAGATGAAATAACTATTTTTGTAGATTGCACAAAATGAAAAATTAGAGCATAAATAAGTTTTTTTTAATTAGTATTAATATTTAATTTTTTGAACTGATTAATTTTAAGAATAATCGATCTAATTTTATAAATAAGTTCCTTGATTCTCACTGCCGTGGTTTCATGTTTACATTTTTTTAGGACGAGCGTTTCGTCTTTTTGTCACAATGTTTACATTTTTTTACTTGTGTATATAATTTCATTTTAATAGACCTACAATATTCAAAATGCAAATGTAAGATTATCAGTGTGCTCATGGTTATTCCAAAAGCTCATGGTGGACATTCATACGTCAAAATGTAAGTGTAAAATCACTAGTATGCTTCGGGATATTTGAAAAACTTATTTATTATATTTCTATTTTGAATCGTCTAAATCCTATTAGAATAGTGAAGATGTACTAGCTAGTTGAGAAGGGGTGAATAGTCAATGTCTTCAAATATTAAATTCTTGCACATTAACATAATTATCAATTATACAAGTGTGCTCATGTGTTTTCAATTGATTGTGTCAACAGACTATAATCTCAATGGAAAAAATAAATACACAAATAACACAAAGTTAATACATGCTTTTATGTGGTTTAGAGACTCACTTCCACTTCATAACTTTTTACGTATCCGGTGCATTATACTTAAAAATCAACTAATACCATCCATTTATCAAGAGAAGGCAATTTTTTTTAAAGTAGAAGTCCTAGAGTTAATTATGTGATGATTTATTAAAGATTTTTTTATTATATTCTATTATTAATAAAGACATAATTTTTAATTATTATACTTACTTTATATTAGTGTCAAATAACTAAATATAATAATATCCTGGGGTAGTTAGTTCTAATCTATATCATATCGATTGTTTGAATCGATAGTGAGATAATATAGAGAATACTACTCTTAATCATTCCTAGTCAAGCATTAATATTCAGGGACGATGTTAATGCACTGAGACTAGC
>JBBUKS010000002.1:9159165-9181962 GCA_038050645.1 Hedychium gardnerianum | reverse complement strand
GGTCAATTCAGTACATATTCTCTAATATATACTCATGTGTCAACTTGATATCTTATATCCATGACTTGTGAGATTAAATCATCAACTGACCTATATGCTAGTCTCAACGCATTAATATTGCCCTTGTATATTAATGTTTGACTATGAATAGTTAAGAGTAATGTTCTATATATATTTACAACCTACAACTATCAATTCAACCAATTGATATGTTGTAGACTAAAACCTACTACCCAAGGATATTATTATACTTATTCATTTGACATTGATTGGAAGTAAATATAATAACCATAAATTTTACCTTTTATTAATGAAATATGATACAAAAGTTTTCTTTTCAATCATCTCATAATTGGATCTTAGGGCTAATACTAACACAAGGATGATCGGATATTGGGCAACGAGAAAGTCCCAATAGGTCACGGATGATTGAATGTTGGGCAAAGCAAGTCCTCGTAGGTTGAGGTCAATTGGATACCATGCAAGACGCAAATTCAACCTTGAAAAGACTGAAATTAGAATTAGTAATTGATTGCCAGGAAGTGAAATCGATTGACAAACCCTAAACCCGAAATTCTGGATTTGTTGCTTGGGCAATCTATTGGTCGGATCGATTGGTGGCAACCAATCAATTGGGGAATCGATTGGCAGAGGATTCGCGAGAAAATAGGAAGTTGTGGAATCGATTAGAGCAATCGATTAGCAGCTTATTTCGAGCAAACAGAAGATTGCTAAATCATTTGCCCGATCGATTGATAGAGGTTTCGTGAGAAAACAGAAAGTTGTGGAATCGATTAGAGTAATCGATTGACAGTGATTTCTCGAGGAACAGAAAGGTTCAAAATCAATTGAGACAATTGATTGGCTCACAATAATCAATTGAGGCAATCGATTAGCTGTGTTTTCTCGAGAGAATAGAAGGATGCAAAATCGATTGACATTCGTTAATCGATTGATATGACTCACCAATCAATTGTTCGGGAAAAAAATCATTCTGTAGGTTTAAACGGTCAGATCTGACATGATAAGGCCAATCGATTGGGAGACATTTTTTAGCCCAAAAGAAACCCTAGAAAAGGGGTTTTCGTGTAGATTTCAAAGAGCCGATTCTTGAGGGTTTGGAGAAAAAGTGTTGTTGCATTTCCTACCACCAAAAGGCAATCCAAAGAAAGAAAATTAGTGCAAGCAAAGCAAGGTTTTGATTATAAAATTTTTTTTGATTGTATTTATCTTTGTGTTCTTCTTTTCTTATTGTGTTCTTGTAAGAACAAGCTTGTACGAGACTTCTTCGCCTTTGGAAATTTTTTGAGAAGGAGAGAGTTCATAGTGGATGTGAGCTAGGAGTGAACACTTGGATTAGTCACCTCAAGGAGATAGATACCAAGTAAACCAAGGTGTTGTGCTTGTGGAGTCGAGGTTGAAGCAAAGTTTTTGTTGCGCATTCAACGACGAGCACACGACAAGAAGACAAGAAGCGATCAAAGATATTCATCTCCTCTAGCTCGCACAGATCCTAACAAGTGGTATCAGAGTGAGATCGCTCTTCACTGGACTAACCACTGGAAGAAGCATGGGCTAGAGGAAAGAAGAAGAAGTTGAATGTTTTGAGCCCTCAATATCAACAAGTCAAAGGACTAATCATCAAAGGAGCTCAACTTTAAAATAAAACCCCGAGATGGATTTAGATACGACATCTGGGCACCTTCACCTTTCAGATTAGAAGGCTTCAATCTTTGGAAGTCAAGGATAAAATACTTCCTCATGATGGATATACACTACAAAAAAACACCCGTGTAGGAGCAGTTTATTAGGAGTGGTTGTAACACCGCCCTTGAAAATCCAATAACATAATCGGTTTGAACTAAACCATTTTTATTGTCTTACCTTTTCGAAACGATTTTGCAAACACTCTTGTTGAATAACTTTAGCACCGATTTGAATAAACCGTCGTTGTAAACTTCTCTTAATGATGCAACTATAAGAAACAATCTTAAAACTACTGATATTGGATACTTCTAGCAGCGATTTTATGTTAAACACTGCTACTAACCGTTTCTATTACTCTAATTTCTAAGAACAGTTATCAAACCATTCCTACTGAATAATTTTAACATCATTTTGTGTAAAGTGCTGCTATAAACCACTTCTATTACTCTAATATTTTAGAATTAGTTTTCAAACTGCACCTATTGCATAAGTTTAGCACTGATTTGAATAAACTGTCACTGTAAACCGCTCTTAATGATACAACTATTAGAAGCAATCTTGAAAATGCTGAGATTAAATACTTTTAACAAATGTTCTATGTCAAACATTGCTACTAATCGTTTCTATTGCTCTAACTTCTAAGAACAGTTATCAAATTATTTCTACTGAACACTTTTAATATCGTTTTGTGTAAAATATTGTTATAAACCACTTCTATTGCTCTAATGCTTTATAATTGATTTTCAAACTGCACCTATTGCATAACTTTAGCACCGATTTAAATAAATTGTTATTGTAAACCGCTCTTAATGATACAACTATTAGAAGCAATCTTGAAACTGCTGATATTGGGTACTTTTAGCAGTGGTTCTGTGTCAAACGCTGCTACTAATCGTGTCTATTGCTCTAACTTCTAAGAATAATTTTTAAACCACTCCTACTGAATACTTTTAATATTGTTTCCATTTCTATTGCTCTAATGTTTTAGGATTAGTTTTGAATCTGCACCTATTGTGTAGTTTTAGCATCGATTTGTATAAACCACTCCTATTAATATAACTATTAGGAACAATTTTGAAACTGCTCATATAAGATAATATTAGTGATGATATATGTAAAACATTGTTGTAAAACATTTTTATTGCTCTAACTTCTAGGAGCAGTTTACAAATGACTTCTATTGAATAATTTTAATAGTGATTTGTATAAATTGTTGTCATAAACCAACAAGATGATCATATGGACTAAGCTAGCAAAATGGGTTAACTAGTCTGAATGGATGATCAAGCGTAAAGGGTCAATTATGACTCGAGCAAGCTAGATGGGCGGTCGAGTAGGTTGATTCAGATTAGTTTATCTAGTTGAGTGGTTGAGATGCTATAAATGAACCAATTGAGTTGCTCGAGTTGGATAAAATTGTTCTTACACCCAACGAGTTTTAGAGGGGTTTGTACAACTCCTAAATGTCTAGCTTTAACAACATTTTAAAATGCTCCTACCCATGACATTTAGGAGCGATTTGAAATCGCCTCTATATTTCTAGCGTCAATAGCCTTTTGAAATCACTCTTATATTCACGGTTTGTAAGAGTAGGTGAAAATTATTCTTAAACCCTATGGGTTCTAGAGTGGTTTGAACTGCTCCTAAATTTCTAACTTTAACAATAGTTTGAAGTGCTCCTATACTCATGACATTTAGAAGTGGTTTGAACTGCTCCTAAATTTCTATCATCAATAGTGTTTGAAAATCACTCTTATATCTATGGCATGTAGGAGCGATTTAAAACTGTTCTTATACCTAAAGGGTTTCAAAGTGGTTTAAACCGCTTCTGGATTTATGGCTACAGAAGCGATTGGAAATTGTTGTTATATGTAAACCGTCGTTATATGCACACCGTGTGAGATTGGTTTCAAATCCTACCTACAAAGAATAATAGGAGCGGTTTTTCAACTTGTACCAATGATTATGAAAACCGCTACTATAAGATATAGAGGGACGACAACAAGAGGAGCGATTTTGCAACCATTGGTAAAAGTGTAGGAGCGCTTGCAAACTGCTTTTGAAAGTCAAAAAAATTGCTCCTATACAGATGTTTTTTTTGTAGTGATAGAGCAATGGTTTCTCTAATGGAAGGATTTGAAGTTCCAAGAAATACAAAAGGAAAACTTCTTCGGAGGAGCAAATGGAGTAAGGAACAAGTTTAAAAGTCTATGACAAATAAAAAGGTAACTAGATTACTAGTTAATATTTTACCTAATGAGATTTTGTATAAGATAGGAACATACCAAGATGCAAGGAGTTATAGAGCAAGTTGGCCAAGCTCTATGAAAATCCAACCTCAACGCCAAGTGAAAATAAATCCAAAGAGGGAGACTCATTGGATCAAGAATTCGAGGATTCAGAGTTTGAAAGAGGTTCTCAACATCCAAGAATGAAAATGAAGAAGGATCCACCTCAATTGTGGCATTGTGGCAAAAGGCGAAACGCTCGCCCCCAGCGCAGAAGGATCCACCTCAAGGATTGAGGGGGAGAGGTCATTGACACCAGACCTAGAGGATACATTGATATCGGGAGCCGATAAGGAAGATTGTGCCACCTTGATAAGCATAGAAAGCTCAAATCATGAAAGTATAAAAAACTCAATTCATAAAGATAAAATTCATATTATATGCTTTGAGTGTGAGGATTGAAAATCAAGTTTTGAGGCCAAAACTTAAAAAATTGAAAAAGGCTGCCCTTAAAAGAATGGAAAATGTGTTTAAGGGGTCAAAAGAATAAACTTAGTTAGGAAGACAAGAGTCATCTATAAACAAGATATGTTTGAGATACAAACCTAATTCCAAGGGAACATGATCTCATACCATATAATTTCATATAACTATGAAACTAATCCTAAGTCTAGGAGTTAAATCAAGATTGCAAGGGAAGTCATCCCTAGTGTTGACCTTGAGGAGACTAGCATGACTAAAGTCTCTAAGGGGCCTAGAAAAGTTATTAAGAACGTATTTAGAGAAATTATCCCTAGTGAATACCTAGTGCACCCAAGGAGCTCCAATAGACATTGGATTCCTAAGAGTGTGATCTCTTCACCCTAAATGGGCATAAGGTGTGTCAACCCTAGTTGGAAGAATAATTAATCCAATCATGGTGAAGTTGGCAGTTTAGAGCATTTTCAAGGTATGGTAATATCTTTAAAATAAGAAGTTAATTTTTACCCTTGGAGAAGAGTATAGTGTGCCAATAAAATTTGAGGTATTGATATTATTCAAATTAACAAAATAGGATAGAAGTCAAGAGCGTGACAAGTTTAGGGTTTTGGCACATTCAAGGGAGATAGGGTCACATATGTCAAATCGAGTATTTGACATAATGGTTAAATGATAACACTTAGATGAAAAATCTAGGTATTTATTTTGTGATACACTTACTATGTTCGTCTGCTCTATCATATGTCATGACATTATATTATACATTTATATTGTCATGAAAAATATTACATGTCATGTCATACATGCATCATTTAAGTTATAATAGTTTTTCTTTTGAAAAATATACTTTTGATGTATGTCATACTCATTTACATGCATTATTTCAATTCCTTATAATTAAGAACAATGATATTAGTTGACATCCTAGGAACGAGTTTTAAAATGCCTAGTTAGAGATGCATGATCCCTTAGGTTAAGGAAACCAATTTATACATCTTACAAGAACTATAAGAGTTAACTTGTATTTGTATTGAACCATATTAGATACAAATGAGATGTTAAGAGGATAAGAAAAACTCAATATGTTGATTTAGTGCATCTATTTGAGTTTTAGTTTCATCAAAACAAATGAATTTTGTGAAGGCCAATCATGGGAAAAACTAATGTGCAAGTCATGTGCATTTAGCCTATAGATCATGATTGAAAATTTATTTTGAAAATAATTTTAAAAATATTTTGGAAAACCTTGGTGAAGTCTATTTATTGATAGAAATCTCCATTGATTAGTTAAATACAAAGTTAGAGTGAAACATTAAAATTTTCAATGAGTTCCAATTTTGTATTATTTTTTTGAAAATAAGATGTATTTTTATAGAAAACTATTTTTCATGATAGTATGTGAAATAAGTAATGTCTATATGAAATTTCATGATTTTTCAAAAATCATAAAATAATTTATGAAATTTTGATTTTTGGTTAGAATTTAAAATAAAAATCAGATATAGTAATCAATTGTTGCACTCCAATCGATTGGTGATAAAAAAATTTGAGTACAAAATCTTGCTGAATCGATTGGTGATGTCTCTCCGATACAGAACATGACTAAATCAATGGCGCTGATCTATTAAGCCACACCAATTGATTGATAGCTGTTGTTTTTAGCTTAAATGAGTTTATTTTAGTTGGTTAAGTCACCTTTAGGTAATTTAACTATCCCGAATCCTCTTAAATGATTGGATCAGCATTCAAAGATGATTTTCTTGATGCAAATAAGAAAGGGATGGTTAAAGAGAACTAATGTGAAATTGAGGAGGAGATTTAGATTCAAGGTTGAATTTTTAATCTTAAGTCTTAGATTTTTGGATTTCCTAAAGGTTTATGAACTCTAAATCGTTGTTGGTGCAATGATAAAAGTTGGAACATGCTTTCAGGATAGGTCCACCTTAAAGACATGAATTGGACATGAAAGGGGGAGATTAGAAAGGCAATGATTGAATGCTCAAGATGGAGCATTAGAAACAATTGGGGGAGGGGGGGGGGGGTTGAAAACTTCCATTGGGATGTTGGAAGGTCAAGATGAATAGAATTTTGGAAGAAATTTTTGATGTGTGTCAAAGGGGAAGAATGTAGGTTTAAGTTAGTAAACTCTCATTCATGCTTTGGCATGAGAAGAAGGAAGTTGGAACTAATGAGTTAGCCTAACTTAGACATATTGTCAAACATCAAAAAGGGAGAGATTATTAATGCAATCAACCACGGATCAAGGTTGACCAAGCTCGGGATGGCTCGAGCTTGGGTTTCGATGTTTGACAATATGTGAGTGAGAAGTCAAGTTGGTCAAGATTGATCGGATGGATACTTGACAACGTCAGAAGTCCAATGGGAGTTGACATGAGAGAAGTCTAAGTGGATCATAGAGGATCGAACACTTAGCATAAGAGGAAAGTCCAAGTGGGTGGTCAAAGGTTGACCGAACTCATGGTGATTGGAAATACAATGGGAAGTTGACAAGAGGAAAGTTGAAGTGGGTTAAAGAAGGACCGGATACTTAGTGATCGAAAGTCCAACGAAAAATTGCCAAGAGAAAAGTTTAAGTAGGTCAAAGGGTAACCAGATACTTGGTGATTGAAAGTCCAACGAAAAGTTGATAAGAAGAAAATTCAAGTGGGTCATGGAGGACATGACACTTGGTGAAGAAGCCTTGGCAGGTCAAGGTTGAGACAACAAAGAAGTCCCAATAGGTCACGGATGACTGAATGTTGGGTAGAGAAAGTCCTGGTAGGTTGAGTTCAATTGAATACTAGGCAAGACGCAAATTCAGCCTTGAAAATGCTGAAATTAGGGTTAGCAATCGATTGTCAGGAAGTGGAATCAATTGGCAAAACCTAAACACAGAATTCCGGGTTTGTTGCTTGGGCAATCGATTGGGTGCAACCAATCGATTGGGGAAATTGATTGGAAGCTTATTTAGGGCGAATAGAAGCTTGCCAAATCGATTGACAGAGGTTTCTCGAGAAAATAGAAATCTGTGGAATCAATTAGAGCAATCGATTGACAGTGATTTTTCGAGCCAACAGAAGAGTTCAAAATTGATTGAGACAATCGATTGGCTCACAACAATCGATTGATGCAATCGATTAGTTGTGTTTTCTCAAGCGAACAGAAGGATGCGGAATCGATTGAGGCAATCGATTAACATCTGGTAATCGATTGGTATGACTCACCATCGATTGATTGAGTAAAATAGAGTCATTTTACAGGTTTGAACGGTCGAATTTGACATGGCGATAGATTGGAGGTAAGACCAATTGATTGAGAGACATTTTTTAGCCCGAAAGAAACTCTAGAAGAGGGATTTTGTAAAGATTTCAAAAAGCCGATTCTTGAAGGTTTGGAGAAAAAATGTTGTTGCATTTCCTACCACCAAGAGGCAATTCAAAGCAAGAAAAGAACAAGAAAAGCAAGGTTTTGATTGTAAAGTCATTTTCGATTGTATTTGTCTTTGTTTTCTTCTTTTCTTGTTGTGTTCTTGTAAGAACAAGCTTGTACGAGGCTTCTCCACCTCTGAAAATTTTCGGGAAGGAGAGAGTTCATAGTGGATGTGAGCTAGGAGTGAACTCTTAGATTAGTTACCTCAAGAAGGCGGATACCAAGTAAATCAAGGTGTTGTGCATGTGGAGTTGAGGTTGAAGTAAAGTTTTCACTGTTTATTCAACGACGATCACAAGACAAGAAGACTAGAAGCGATCGAAGCTATTCACCCCCTCTAGCTTGCACAGGTCCTAATAGATAGGGTGCATCGATCGACTAATGGACGCAAAAAGCCTAAAACCTTGCTACAATACTACTATAGTAAACCGTGCACAATATTTGCTACAGTGCAGTCAACTAATGGGCTTAATTAGTCGACTGATGGGTACTATAGCAATATATAGAGGCTTCAAAACTCAACTGATTATAACAATTGATTGATGAAGTCTATTAGTAGACTAATATCATTGTTTGAGCAAACAAAATGTTCAAAACTCGACTGTGGGACTTAACTAATTAAGTAATAGTCGACTAATGCTAAGATGAATGGAGTCGTTGAGCTGACAGGTTAGAGCAACGTTCAAATCAATAGTAGATCAATTGACTGATGAGTAAGATCAGTTGATTGATAAAAAAATCAACCACAACCTAAAGGGTATAAAAGAAGGGTTTCAAAGGGATTTTCGGCATTAGTTCTTGGAGGTTTGAGGACGAAGTGCTAGTGCATATATTTTCAGACCAACAAGAGGTATTCTAAAGCAACCAACAACGATCAAAAGCGAGATTTTTGTAAAGTTATTACTTTCTTTATATTTGTTTTTGTGTATTTGCTTTTTTATTGTATTGGTTGTGAAAGAGTTATAAGAGGTTTCTCCACCTCCGGAAGGTATCCGAAAAGAAAAAAGATAGTGGTAGTAGATCGTTAGAATTATGTCTTGGATTAGACGCCTTAAGAAGCGGATACTAAGTAAAACTAAGGTATTATATATATAATGTTGAGTTTGATTAAGTATTCCATTACACATTTAAATGACGAACCAACAATCGAAATGAAATAATCAAAATTATTCATCCTTCTAGCTCGTAAGGTCGTAACAGACACTATCTTAATTTTATCTAAAAATACTCAATTTCTTCGTTTTCAATAACTTAAAGATCAACATATAAAAATCCTCCACGTCTCATATTGAAGTTCGGCTACACATGGCAGAATTGCTCTCCAACATATTCAAGTGCCACTTGTGGGAGCTCCCTAAGCTTTTTTTTGAGATTCCAATCACATTATATACCAAAGAGTTAGCACACTCACTCAAATTAATGGTGTTATTTGAGAAAATTTATCATCACTTATCCTTCTCTTCTATTCTATTACCAAAGAAGAATTGATCACTT
Organism: Hedychium gardnerianum; assembly: GCA_038050645.1. NCBI lineage: Eukaryota > Viridiplantae > Streptophyta > Magnoliopsida > Zingiberales > Zingiberaceae > Hedychium > Hedychium gardnerianum. The sequence goes on along the minus strand of JBBUKS010000002.1, from coordinate 9,172,624 downwards.
GTTGTTTTGCTAGAGATGTGTTTCTCTATATTCAATATACATTATACACATTTGTTCTTTCAAGAAAAAAACTTTGTTCTCCAAGGTTTTATCTACTTAATATAATAATTATGAAGGAGATAATCATCAATAAAGCTGTTCAAATGAATGACATTCCATCCTAATAAACTAAGCAACTTCACACTCCATTTAATAATATGGACCAATGGCCAGTGAACCCTTCTTTGCAACGCTTGTTGATTACTTAGGTGAACCTTCCTATATGTATAATTAATAGGCCATCAGCAATGATTACATTCTTTTGTAAGTAATTATGGGAGTTCACCATTATTATACTTGTTAGCAAAGTCAAGTCATGCTATTTATTAATTTCTTCCATGATTTAATCATTTTATGTCTATCATGCAACCATTTAAAGCTTAAACAATCAAGGACCTCAATTAGTTTAACATCTGAAAATTAAAGGAGAAAAGAAAAAATGCATCTAAATTCCCTTTGTCTAAGAATGTCTTAAAGGGGCATTAAAGAAAGATAAGTGAGTTGTTTTTGAGTCAAATCATTTTGGTGATCGATTTAGTTATTACTTGGACTAGCACAACTAGCCAAAGCAAGTGATGCAAATTAAACAAACAAGCAAACAAACAAAAAACAATCATGTTCTTGTGAAATAAAAGAAGTTTAGTTTGCTATATCCTTTGCTTAGTGCTGCCAAGAATCCCTCTCCTTTATAAACTTTAGCATGCATATGTTTCCTTGGAGGAAAAAAAACGAAAGCTAGAAAACCTAAAGTAAACAGAAACTAAAATCCCACTGTTTTTTTAGAGTAAAGAAAGACTGAAAGTTGGCCTTAAGTACAATATTAATGCAAGTAGCTAGCTCAAAGGCCGGGAGACTTGAAACGTGGAACTTGAGAGGGGCTTTCTTTCTTTTCTCTCCATTAATTGTTTCCATTTCCTTGTCTAGGAAACAAGGTCTGAGTGAAGGATATAAAGTGATGGAATCAAAATTCAAGGTAGCAACAGCTGCTTTGTGAGAGAGATGTGGACAAATAGTAAACAGAAGGACTATATATTACAAGTATTATCATAGGATAGGCAAGGCATAATGATGGCCAAACAGGAAAGACATCATGAGAAGTCTGTCTTCCTCACCATCATAATAATATCAAAGAATCCACGAGATAGTGCAGGCTAGCTCCATGATCATCACTGCACTCTTCCATACACACCCTCTCTAGCTAGCAATAAACCACACGTACTTATTGTAATTATTAATAATATGATGCATTATGATGCAATATTTGCATCATCAAAAATTTATCAAGCCGCCCCCGGTTAAAGGTGTATATTTTGTCCATCAAATAAATTCAAAAAATATAATATTTTTTAATATGATACCTCAATTTTATTAATAATTTAATCATCATAAACATATCCTAGATGAAAATTAAATTCTAATTACTTGATAAATACAATATGTCTTCTACCATCATGTCAAATCCTGTAAGAACAAATTCAAACTTGTTTTATAAACATGGTTTAAGTTTCAACGTTACATTAAATTTTTATCTATTCATAAAATTTATATTATTTTTTAAACATATTATAAATATTTGAAAATAATGTAAAACAATTTATAAAAATTATTCATAAATATTTTTCACACATATTATTTTTTATAATTAAAATTTATATAAATTAATAAATAAATTTATTCATAAATTATTCAGAATATTTATGAATATTATTATTCATGAATGTTAATAAATCAATGAGGATTAATCAAAGAGCGTATTTAAAGTTGTGAAGTTTTCAAAAGATGCACCTAACTTTTAAATTTTTCAAAGAGCGTATTTATTTTTTATTTTATCCCTCCCGCCTACAACTGATCAAATTATTTTTTTTTTCAAAATATTCGAGGTATTGGTTTTTGAAATCCAAAATTACTATGATGTTGATTTTTCAAAAACAAAATCACACTCCTCTACCTTTTTTGTCTTTAAAAATAAAGTGATATTAGTTTTCAAAATACAACACTATAATGATATTATTTTAGAGTTTATATAGTATCAAAGTGATGTTAATATTTAAAATACAACATCATCATAGTAGTGTTATTTTAAGATTTATACAACATCAAAGTGATATTGACATTTGAAATGCAGCATCATAAGAGTGTTGATCTATGAAATATAATACCACCATGATATTATTATTTGAAATACAGTATCATAATGATGTTATTTTTTAAAATTTAATATCATAATAATTGACAGAAAAGACAATAAAAATGAATACATCCTTTGAGAAATATAAAAGTTAGGTATATATTTTTTTAGAAATTTCATAACTTTAAATATGCCCTTTGTCAATTATCGATAAATCAAATTTAATTATTAATATTTAAATTTATTTATTTTATATAATTAAATAAATATAAATAAGTTTTATCAAATTAAACATTCACAAGGGTACATGCCCTACACGTCAGACAAAAACAAAAAATATAACCACAAATGCAAAGTTGACTTTGCTAAGACCAGAGGACGGGACCGTCCTGCTGGATATGGTTATATATAACTAGATCTTGATTAGATCTAGTCGCAGCTTAGTAGATCTTCGCATGGGAATCGAGGGTTCTCCAGATTGTGTTGGTAGAGGAAACCGCGTTGACCGTTGGGGATGTGTGGCAGCTTTGTAGTCCACAAGTGTCAAAATCTGCAAGATCATAATTGGTTGGGTCAACTTCTCCACATGGCACGCGCTCACGAGGCGACAGAAAGATTCCCTGACGTACGCGTATTATTATTATGGTGGACACCTAAACTTGCACTCGCCTTCTCTCCTTGCTTCGACTTCACTGCATTTCTACGGGCATTTACAAAATCTTTTCTAGATTCGCTTCTTCATCTTGCATCTTCGTGACTTCACTATTACGTATATTTATCCACATTTTATGTATATAATTATAAAAATTAAAATAGTCATAGTTTTATTAAAAATTAAAAATAATTTTTACAGAAGATGCTATGTTTTTTCTATTTTTTTTTATAATCTAAATATTTACTATTTAAATTTTATGTTCCAATTAATTGTAAAGATTCAATTTTATATAAGTTTCTTTATTACTCATAAGAATAAGTTAAAAATACAGATGAATCTTAGCGAATGATTTAACTTCACAAAATTTTTAAAATTTTAGGTGAGATTTAAAGATTTAAATTCTCGTTATCTAAAGAGTTCATATCATCTTTTACCATTACACTATAGCTCCCGGACTTGAAAAAAGATTCTTAAAAGATTTTTTTTATATAATCTAGGTTTTCAATATTTTGAACTAATTAATATTGAAAGTGATCAATTTAGTCTCATGAAAATTTTTCGCTGACTATCAGGATAAATTCGAAAGTACAAACGTTTTGCCGCCCAATTATTAACATCTCAAATTTATCATTCTATTAAAAAAAATATTCAATAATATATCATAATTAAAAATTAAATTATCAATACTTGGCAACAACTGAAACATCGTTATAGATGATATTATTAGAGAGTCGATAAATTTATTGAATTCATTTTAATATGACTTGGCTAAAACTTGAAAAATGATAATAAAATAAATATTAATTAGATACTTAGTTATCAAATATTTTTGATAAATGTAATAAAAATATTGTGAGGATATGGAACTAAAAGTTAACATTTTAATGGATACTAATATATTATTATAGGTGGAACTGATCTCAAGTTTGACCAAATTTTATTAGATATGGCGACTTGAAATTTCAGTTCTTCGTTCTTCCCTCTAGAGTTATGTTTGAAAGGTTGTTAAATCTTTTTACAGTGTTTCGGCTCTGATACTATTGATTGGGACAGTTGATGTTGTTAGAGGAGGTAAATAGTATTTTGTGATTTCGTGTTCGATCTCTATGGTTGTGCTGGTGTACAATGTGTTAGTAGGAGCATAAAGAATAGAAATAAAGTACAAGTTAAAATATATGCATAACACACTAATTTAACATAGTTCAAATCCCCTAATTTCTACTTATGATCTATCGTCCTATCAAAATCACTAGACCTACTCATGGGCGAGGTCCAAATTAGACCTGACACGAAACTTGAACCAAATCAACTGACCGATTACTTGTTGATCCGATTCAATGAGTTCAATTCATAATCGGCCCGTCTAAATAAGTCGGTTAATGGTTGGGCTCCAAATGAACTGGTGAACTGATAGTTCAACTATCGATTTATGTATTTATTTAAAATTTTAATTTTATTTAGATTTTTTAATTATCATTTTTTTATTTAATAATATTTATAATATTTTATTGATATTAATGGTGTGGTTCAATATAAATTAATTCAATTTCTTTAAATTTTTAATGTGAAATTATTCTACCCTTTTATTAAAGTTATTTTTTCAATCTATTTAACTTGAACTTTCTAATGTGGGATTTATTGGTGTAATTAACTTCTGATCAAGATTGACTAGGTTGAACAAGTTCGAGTTGACTTGAGTTGAAATTTTAATATTTGATCAATATGTTAATTGTTGAGTTAGACATCAAGTAGGTCAAAGTTAATCGGATACTTCGGTCGGAAGTCCAACATAGAGTTGACACGAGAAGAAAAGTCTAAGTGAGTTATGGTTGATCGGAAACTTAGTGATCGAAAGTTTAACAGGTAGTTGGCAAGAGAAAAATCTAAGTGAGTCACAATTAATTGGACACTTAGCAGTCAGAAGTCCAATAGGGAGTTAACATGAGACGTGAAATCCCGGTAGATCAAGATTGACATGATGCCAGACAACAATGAAGTCCCAACAGGTCAAGGTTGATCGGATGCTAGGTAACGAGGAAGTCTAGACAGGTCAAGGTTGACCAGATGCTATGCAACGAAAAGTTTTAGTAGGTCAAGATTGAATGAATGTCAGGAAAAGAAAGTCTTAGTAGGTAGAAATCAACTAGATACCGGACAAGATGAGAATTCAATTTTGATAAGACTGAAATATGAGTATTATCGATTGATAGAGTGTATCAATTGAGTAATGGACACAAAACCCTACAACTCTAAAACCTAAAAAAAATACAATTGATACAGTAATTCTATAGTGTTGCTGCAGTATTGCCACAATAACTATAGCCAATATTTTGCTACGACATTGCTATAGTAACAATCAACTAATGGATACTGTAGCAAACAGAAAGAAGGCTTATGTTAGTATTTTGGAGTTTGTAAAACTCAAATATCAATCGACTAATGTTGATTAGGAAGTGAACAGAAGCATGTCGATTCAACTACGGGATTCGATTATTCGTGATTAGTTAACTACAGGGTTTAACATTCGATTAATGGTGGTCAAATAGGTCAACAAAGAGCTATTCTACAGATTTAAATGGTCGGATTCGATATGACAGTCAATTGATAGGTAATATCAGTTGACTGCTAGACGGAAATCAGCTCCCGACCTAAAGACTATAAAAGAAGGATTTCGAGTAGATTTTCAGGGCTGGTTCTTGAGGGTTTAGGGATGAAGTACTATTGCATTTTCTACCACTAAGAGACAATTCAAAACAACAAAAGAGCAAGTAAAGCAATGTTTTCATTGTGAAGTCATTTTTTGCTTTTATTTGTATTTACATTCTTGTTTCTTATTGTATTGTTGTGAAAATAAGTTGTAAGAGGTTTCTCCGCCTCCAGAAGACATTCGAAAAGGAGAAAATTTAGTGGTGGTAGATTGCTAGGACTAGGCCTTAGATTAGTCATCCTAAGGGCCAGATACCAAGTAAAACTAAGATGTTATACATGTGGTGTCAAGTTTGATTGAGTATTTTGCTGAGCATTCAAACGACGAACCCGTAATTGAGACAAAGCGATCGAACTACTCACTCCCTCTAGCTCGAAAGGTCCTAATAGGACTATTCTACCTTTATATTAAAATTAATTTTTTCAACCTATTTGTCTGGTATGAAATTATTCTACCTTTAACTCATTAAATTTATTAATCTCATTTAACTCTTTTAATTTATTTTATCTTTTTATTCATTCAAATTGAGTTTATAGAAACTATTTGACATGTATGATATATCCAATAATAAATTTATCAAAGAATATAATTTATTTAATAATAAAATTATATATATAGTGAAGACTATTATCGAATATATAAAATTAATCAAAAGATATAATTTATGTGATATAAATATTTCATTATACTAAAATATAATAATATTAATATTCTATAAAAAATTACTAATATTAAAAACAATGATGGTTTTGGATTTAGTATAATTATTCTTCTCAATTTAATTTGACTTTCGATTTTTTGAAAGCTCAAATACTAATGATAAGGACGAAATACAAAATTTTAATATCAAAATAACTAACGAACTACATAATTTTAATTCTCCTATATCTTAAGGGGATACGTTAAATAAATGCAAGTACTTTTTTATTTTTTATTTTAATATTTTTTTTAAAAAATAATAATTTTGAATCATCACAAACCATGAACCGAACCATACATTTCGAATCGTGAATTGCAATCGCCTTGAAAGATTAAAATTAAGGGTCAACATTCCTGGAATCATCAAACCATCGATTTTGATCCGTAGTCAGATCTAAAAATCACCCCTAGCTCTCTCCTTATTGGATACCCTTCGAAGTCAGAGAAACCTCTACAACCCCTGTTGTTATACAAGCAATACAAAAATAAAACAAAGATACAAATGAACAATGTAAATAAATAATTTATATGAAAGGAACTTTGCTTTGAGCACTTTGTGATTGTTTTAGAATACCTCCTAAGGTTTGAAAATATAGTAACACTATCCTCCAAAACTCTTCTAAGAACCAGTTACAAAAATCTTCTCAAATTTTTTTTTATAGTCTCAGGTCGGGATTGATTTCTGCCTATCAATCGATTGTTCATCACCATCAGTCAATTGGTCTATTGAATTCGATTGTTGCATCTGCAGAATGACTCTTACCAATTCTGTTTAACTATGAACAATCGATTATTATTATTTATCAATTGATTGATGTCCAAATAGTCGAATACTACAATTAACTCAAAAACTTTTTATTTATTCCAATAATATCAATAATCGATTATTATTATTCATCAATCGAATAATCCTAAATCAATTGAATGTAACAGTTGAATTTCAAACTTGTGAGTTTCGTCCTTGGTGAAATAGTATCTTCTCATGAATGTTATTAGAGAGTCAATTTTATTGAATTCATTCTAATATGACTTGGCTAAAACTTGAATAATGATAATAAAATAAAAAATTATTAGTTGCTTATAGCTACCAAAATTTGTTATAAATGTAATAAAAATAATACTTCTGAGGACGTGGAACTAAAAGTTAACACTTTAATGGACATTATGTTAATAATATTGGGATCGATGATATCGCTAGAGGGATAGTGAGTAATTGTTTTTAATTCCATCTAATTCAATCGTATTCATTTAATTGTCGTACTCGTCTCCAAAAGATTACAATAGTAGAAATACAAATAAACATAGAACAAGACAAGCATAGTAAATAAATTAATTTAATGTGATTTAGAACCCTCGATTACTACTTTATGATCTATCATTCTAACAAAATTATCATTAGTTTTCTCTTTATCGAATACTTCTGGAGGCGAAAAATCTCGTACAACACCTATTGTTCTACAAAATAATAAAACACAAAACAAAAATATAAATACAAAATAATGAAAGTAAACTATTTTATAATAAGAACTTTGTTTTGCTCACTATTGAATACTTTTGAATTGTCTCTTGAGGTTTGGGAATGTAGCATCACTCTTTTCTGAAACCCTTAAGAACCAACGATGAAATCCTCCTCAAAATCCTTCTTTTATAGCTTTTAAGTCATGATTTATTTGCACCTAACAGTCAATGATATTGCCCATTAGTCGAATGCACCTCTTGAATTTGATCATTTACCTACATAATGACTCTTTCCGACTCAACTTTGACCAATAACAGTCGACTATTATTGTTCATCAATCGACTGTTGTTGCATCAATCAAATTTCTAACTCAACTAAGAAATCTTATGTTCGCAACAACAATGTCATTAATCAAGTCCCCCACTCGACTATCTAACTCAAGTGATCAACATCAGTTGAGTCGATTAACCAATCTCTAAATATTTTATTTGTTGCTACAATGTTATTAGTTGATTGTTCAAACACATCAATCGACTGATGTACCCATCAATTGATTGATCAAATATATGAATTGACTGCCCTCAGGGTAGTGGTGCAGCAGTTAGGCCTTCTAAGTGATTAACCAGATATCTAAGGGTCGAATCCCAGCTATGACGCACTATAGTATTTTTCCTCCAGTGAGATGATAACCCTAAGAACGTTGGCCACTTGGATGGACCTCCATGAGCGCTTCCTGATTTACCTTGGCGACTATTATAAAACTTCCATGGGGTTGGGCTGGTCACTTTCAGGATTAGTTGGTTCGAAAAGCTGGATACCTGGATTATCATATATATATATATATATATATATATATATGAATCAACTGATTGTTTAATAAATCCCCTCAAACCCCGAATTCAGAGTTTATGAGTTATCAGTCGATTGCTACTGTCTAGAAGTCGACTAATACCTCTAATTTCAGTCTTTCCAAAGTTGAATTTTCACCTTTCCTAATAGTATGTGGATCTCAACCTACCAAGACTTTCATTGCCTAGCATCTAACTAATCTTGACCTACCGGGATTGTTAGGCAAGCTAGAGGGGGGATGAATAGCTTTGATTGCTTCATCTCGATTTCATGTTTGTCATTTGAATGCACAGCGAAAACTTAAAGCAAACTCGACCCCACATGCACAACACCGTTGGTTTTAATTGGTTCACCACCTCGCAAGGAGACTAAGACGTAGTTCTAACGACAACCACCACTATCCTTCTCCTTCTCGGATATCTTCTAAAGATGGAGAAGTCTTACAAATTTATTTTGCATGCACAAGCAACACAAAAGAATGATCTAAATAGAAATAAGTAATGTAAGTAAAATGTGTTACAATAATAAATCTTGCTTTTGATCGCTGTTGGTAACTTTGAATGTCTCTTGTTGGTATGAAAATACACTAGCACTTTGTCCTCAAACCTCCAAGATCCGATTGCGAAAATCCCTTGAAACCCTTCTTTTATAGCATTTAGGTCGGGATTGATTTTCACCTATCAATCGAATGATCTTATCTATCATTTGATTGATTCACAGCAGATTTGAACGTTACTCTAACATGTTAGCTTAACAACTCCATCCATCTCAGCATCAGTCGATTGTACATTACCATCAGTCGATTGTTACCTAATCAATCAAATCTCGCAATTGAGTTCAGAACATTAGGTTTGCTCGAATAGTGATATCAGTCGACTAATACACTCCATCAATCGACTCATAGTAATAGTTGAGTTTTCCAATCGATTTATGAAGATTCTTTTGCTATTACAACGCCATCAGTCACCTGATCGAACCCATCAGTCCATTGTTACTACAACAAATTACTATAGCTAAGTTATGGTAGCAAAATCCTAAAAATACCTCAAACCTTAATTTCGGAGTTTAGAGTCTATCGATCGATCGATACACCCTATCAATCGACTAATACTCGTGTTTCAGCCTTATCAAGATTGAATTCCCATTTTGTCTGATATCTAGTTAACCTCAACCTATAATGACTTTCTTTGCTCAACATCCAATCAACCTTAACCTATTGAGATTTCCCTTTGCATGACATCTGATCAACCTTGACCTATCGGGACTTCATCGTTGTCTAGCATTCGATCAACCTTGACCTGTCGAGACTTCATCGTTGCTTGGTATCCGATCAACCTTGACCTGTCGGGACTTCCTTATTACCTAACATCCGGTTAACCTTGACCTGCTAGGATTTCACGCCTCATGTCAACTCCTTTTTAGACTTTCGATTGCCAAGTGTCAAATCAATCGTAACCCACTTGGACTTTTCATATTTTGTCAAGTATCCAGTCAACCTTGACCTACTCGACTTTTCGCTCAACTAACTTAACATATTGATCGATTGTCAAGTATTCGGTCAACCTTGGACTAGTTGATGCCTCACTCGACCAACTAACATATTGATAAAACATCGAAACCCAAACTCAAGTCAACTTAAGCTTGGTCAACCTAGTCAACCTTGATCGGGGTCAATTGCATCAACAAAGATTTCATGTTGCTTAACATGTGGTCAATCTTGACTTGTTGGGACTTTATCATTGTCTAGCATCCGGTCAACCTTGATATGCTGAGACTTCATCGTTGCCTAACATTCGATCAACTTTGACCTGCAGGACTTCACTTCTCATGCCAAGTGTTCAGTCCTCTATGACTCACTTGGACTTCACGTCTTATGTAAAGTGTCCGATCCTCCAAGACTCACTTAAACTTCACCCATACCAACTTCTTGTTAGACTTCCGACCGCTAAGTGTTCGGTCAACTATGACACAATTGGATTTCTTCACTCATGCCAACTCCTTGTTGGACTTTCGACTGTCAAGTATCCAGTCAACTATGACCCACTTGGACTTCTCCACTCATGTCAACTCCCTGTTGAACTTCAGAAAATCTCCCTCTCCATCTCGCTCTCGTCAACAAATATATTGATTAAATATCAAAATCAACTCGAGCTTGGTCAACTTTGACCAGAGGTCGATTGCACAAACAATCTCTCCATTTTTAATATTTGATAATATATTTAAGTTAGGTTAACTATTAGCTCAACTTTATTTTTCTTATGTTAAAGCATAAATGAAGATTACTAACTTAAACAATTCATTCTTCTCTTGTGACATACATAAAAAATTCTCCTTAAATTCCATATGCCAACATCTCAATAGAGGTTTCCTACTTTTCATTTTCTCCCATGCTCAACCTTGAGCATACAATCTTTCTTCATTCACCAATACTTGAATTCCTTTATTCTTTCTCTTTCTACCTAAATCATGCCTTTAAAGTGAACCTTCCCCTATCAAAAGATGCTCCACTTCAATCAATATACCAACAATGTTTTGGAGTTCTTAAACTTTTAGGAAGTTTCACTATGTCAAGAGGTTAAAAAATTCAACCTTGAATTTAAACCTCCCATTCAATTCCTCATTCTTCTCCCTTTAACATCCCCTTCTCAATTTCTTTATTTCATCCAAAAGATGGAAAGGGGAAGGAAAGAAATTGACGGTGAAAAAAAAATCCATAGGGAATGGTAAGAGAAAGTAAAGAGAAAATAAAAGATTATGAGGGAAAGAAAAAAGGAAAGAGAAAAAAAGATGAAGGAAGAAAAAAATCGCAGACTCGAGCAAAGACACTTGTCTCGGCCACGCGAGGTGACCTCACGTGCTCAGGGCCGTCAGTCATAGTCGCGTGAGGCGACCTCGCGTGCTCAGGGTCGTCGATCGAGATCGTGTGAGGCAACCTCCATCGTTCAAAGCCATCGGCCCGTAGTCGCTCGAGGTCGCTGCCTTACTTGGGGTCGTTGACTGTTGTGGTGCTGCGTCGCCGTCTGTTGCCGTGCGAAACTAGTTGCAACTCTTGTGAGTTGGGTTGGAGAAAGTGACTTTTTGTCCGATTTGGGAGGATAAAAAAAAATCAAAAATTGATCTAGAGACAAAAATTTTATTTAGTCTGCCCATTTGGCAAACAAAAGAAAGGAAAATAATTCATTTTTTATGAAGTATATAAGGAAAGTTTTCCACCGTGAAATGTCCACCCTCCCAAGTAAACACAGCCTAAGAAAACTTCTTTTGAGTGCTTATCCAAACATATGAGAGTGTTATGGATAGTTAAAATACCTAAGAGTGATTTTCAATAACTAAAACAACTAGAATAAGTTAAATTTCATTGTATTAGTTGACTCTTAATATCGATAAATCAACTAAGAAGGCTAGCAATCGACTATTTGTCTAATAATATGAATATTTAACATATCAAACTTTAAAAATATATAAGTAATTCTATGATTTTCAAAAAAAAATATAAAAAATATATAGATATTATGTTAAATATGACAAATAAAAATAGTTAAATAATGTGTGTTAATCGAGAAAAAGCTTATAGAATTTTCTGAGAATTTTAAAGAATTTTTCTAGATTTAATCGGAGCTAATAGGACGAGTTTAAGGGGATAAAGATATTAGACCTTTAGAAAGTTTGTTTGAAATATCAATTAAGTGGGAGTTGATTGTTTTAATTAAATCCAAAGTTTAATTTAATAAACCTAAGTTTGTATAAATAAACCTAACTTAATTTGTTTCCTTTCCCCCACTCACTCGACTCCATCTTCTCTCGATCCAGCCGCCACCCCTGCCTTGCCGACCGCCATTACCATCGGCCAACCGCGACCGTCCCTTCTCTAGTCAAGGAAGATCGCTGACGGCCAGTCCACAGTCCCCGGTCAGGCAGTGACGAGAGGAGGTTGCCTTTCCCTTCTCCCTTCTCCCTTACTCATCATCGCCAATCGCAAGGCAGATGTCGTCACCATCGGCCATCATCGTCGGCCAGCCACAGCCCAGTGACAGGCCGCGACTGGAAAGGAGCAATCTCTTTCTCTCTTCTCTTCCCAAATTCCAGCCGCGACTTTGAGTTTTGCCGACTGTCAACATCGCCGACTAGCTCCATCTCCCCACTCCAGCACTATCTTGATCCAGATTCGACCATCGCCGGGCTGGCCTTACCCAAGATCTAGACTCACTGCCGCCCTTCTCGAATCTGGCCAGATTTGGCCCTAAGTCAGATTTAACCTCCGACCAACCTGGCCTCATCGCTGCTCTGGCCAACTATTGCTCAACCAGGTCAGAGCTTACCCTTGGACGGATTGGCTCCGACCACCATTGCTTCAGCCATATCAGACCTGTTCTGGCTAGCACACTACATTTCCATGCTTCTAGCCACAGATCCAGCCATTGCCGACATTATTGCTACTATTCCGTCCATTCCAGCCATCGCCGGCAGCCACCTTCGGCGGGGAACCAATTGGTAACGAATCTCTCTTCATTTCAGTAATTAGATGTTAGATTGATGTAGTTGTGTTGGAATTTGGGTTACAAAGTTGTTATGTTTCGACCTAAATTCTAGGGTTCATACGGTTAATGGAAGTTAGGGTTGAGGTAGTGATTGAATCTGTTACCAAATGAATTTGGTTGGATTGGTGGATTATGTTGATTGATTATTGTTAGAAGTTGATCTTATCATTCTCTTATAATTAATTTGAGATTTCAGTACAGATTTGGATTAGTTGATTCATGATACTTAGTAGTTGATTTAATACATGGATTAAACAATTGGTTTAATTATTTGTTTTGTGATGGATTAACTTGGGCAACTAAATTCTGGTTTAGGTTGTTTGGTATGTATTGGATCAAGAAATGAAATGGATGTTTGATTTGTAGTTGTGGAATCATTAATAAA
>JBBUKS010000002.1:9137384-9152197 GCA_038050645.1 Hedychium gardnerianum | reverse complement strand
TCCCGCAGCCCGTAGCTAGATAGCTACCTCCTGTCTGCCCACGAGGTCATTCGTGGTAGAGCGTTCTCCCGCAGACATGGACTCTAACATTTTGGACTGCTCACAAGGTCATTCGTGATAGACTATTCTCCCGCAGTCCATAGATGACGAGCTAGGTGTCTTGGTCATTTGTATATCCTGTGGTAGAGCATTGCTCCCACATATAAGACTTATTTCTGTTACTTGTGCTAGTACATGCATGTAAGATGTTGTACTCATGTTCATTATTACTAGTACATGAATATGAGATATTATACTCATGTTGATCATTACTGTTACTACTCATCATACTATGTGCAACTGAGTAGAGTAATTTAGTGGTAGAAGCATATATGTGTTATCTTCTAAATGGATGAGTATTTTTCTTTAAGACCGTATAACTTTAAATATCTTTACTATTTAGATATCATGCATTATCTTTCTTATACCCGCTGAGTATTTCTTTTATACTTACTACTTCTTGCTTTCCACTATATTTTCATGTTAGCAGGTAAATATTGATTGGGTCGCTTGGAGGATTTTGCCCGCGCTGTCTCATTCGCATCGAGCATTAGTTTATCTATTTCGTTTCGGTTTGCTTTGCTTTCGTATTTACTTATTGAACTTGTGTTGTAATAATTGATTTGTATTTGGACCTTTTTAGTTTACTCTGATTATGTACTTGGTGTTTTAAATAATGTCGGCACGCAGTCGAATTTTGGTTTTATAGTAGGATGGTTTCCTTTATTTGTTTTTATATCGTTGTGTTTATCTTAGTAAAGTATTATTATTATACTGCGTGATTGTGATTATCCTGGTGAGATATTATTATTGTACTACACTATTATATTTATATGTATTTTATAAACTCATATCATATTATATCTAAGATTATCACTTGAAGATATCGTCTCTATCAATGAATAAATATACCTTCGGGATCTTAGATACTAATTGATGTAACAAAAATATATATATCAATAAAGGATTAACATGTTGACTCACATAGAATAGTTAGGGAAATCTAATAGTGTGGAAGCGTTCGGTAGGTAGTAAAGATTAACCTATTGATTTACATAAAATAGTCATAATTAGAAAAATCATAAAAATATGATAAATACGACATCAAAATCAAATTATCAAACTACCTAAGAAACGAAGTTGACGAAGTGATCCCTAGTAGAAGTTAAATTGACAATTTTATTAATTCCGAGATGTCTCAAAGATTTTAAATTTCTTTTATAAATTTGATGAATTATAATTATTCTTTATTTACTATCAAACAAAAAAAAATATAATAAAAATGAAATCTCTAATTATCATAAACCATCAATTTTAATTATTTTAAAATTCATTGCTATTTATCCGAGGCATCAATTTGAAATTTATTAATAAGTATCTTTTTCCGCATTATTATATTATTTTTCGTCCGTATCATTCACTCATCTCGATAAAATAAATATTTTAAAATTTGACTTTTAAAGATATGTGAATTAGAAGGACGAGTACCTATCTAATATAAAAAATATATATATTAAAAATATATGTGAAAGCAGTTTTTACGGTAGCAGCGAGAGCTGAGATAAAAATAATAATTAAAAAGAAATAGCCCTCCAATTGATATCAATTGATGTAGCGAAATAAAAGATTAATTTGATAATAATATAATGATTAAATTTTTTAATAAATAATTAAAAAATTAAAATTTTAATTTTAATTGTGATGTATTATAAGAAATTGTTTTTTCTAGTAAAAAACGAACTTAAGAATATTTATCACCTGAATAGATTTTTATTAGTATTTCTCGATTTATCATAGTGATCGATGAAATTTTTTTATAAAATCAAATCGATCATTTCAGATTAGATTAGATGTTATCTAATTATTTTAATAAAGATTAATCTATTAATTCACATAAAATAACTATGGAAATCTAATAGTAATAGTATGGAAGTGTGCGATAGTAAAAATTAATATCTATTGATTTACACACAATGATCATAATTAAAAAAATCTTTAAAATATGATAAACACAATATCAAAATCAAATGATCAAGCTACCAAGAACTTGAAACGAAGTTGATGAAGTAAACCATCGTGGAAGTCAAATTGAAAATTTTATTAGTTCCAAGATGTCTCAAAGATTCTAAATTTCTTTTATAAATTTGATAGATTATAATTATTCTTTATTTACTATCAAACAAAAATATTAATTATCATATAATAAAAATTTAATCTCTAATTATCATAAATACATCAATTTTAATTATTTTTTAATTCATTGCTATTTATCCGAGACATCAATTTGAAATTTATTAATAATTATCTTTTCTGCATTATATTTATTTTCGTATGTATCATTCATTGATCACAAAAGTGAATTTAGGATTTTAGCTTTGGAGAGCTAGATTGTTACATCTCTCAGTCATGCGATGACTTACAGGGCAATATGATCGATTTGTCGTTGACTGACTATCTAAATTTTTCCTATGCTTTTGGAGGGTCAAAGCCTCTAGTCACGTAGTAGATCCGCCTCTGCTTGCTCATATAGATAAAACAAATATTTAAAAAATTGACTTTCAAAAATATGTGAATGAAAAGGAAGAGAATCAATCTAATATACAAATTATAATATAAAAAAATATGGGAAAGGGGTTTTTATGGTGGCAGCGAGAGCTGAGATAAAAAAAAAATCAAAAAGAAATAGTAGAGAGAAATAGAAAATACGAAAGATATAAAAATAAGTAAATTATTATACACTTTAATTTGCCAAAATATTATATACTATTTATAGGTATATTATATTGTCTGATCCATAGTATTAGTTTTTAATTGGTAGAATTTTACTCATTTTAATAATTAAATTATTTTAGGAAAAAATAATTTAAGTTGAAGTCATATTAAACAATTCTATATTGTCCCAAAAAATTCAATCGAAGGTGTGATTGTCAGCCGATCAATGAAGCGATGTGAGTGAAGATGACACCAAATCGATCTTTGGAAGAGATGATTTTGACAACTTAAATAACTCTTTTTTACAAGTTTGTTCATCTCAGAATGTGGTGGCCGCGAGGTGAGCACTTGATGAATTAGCAAGGAGATTATTAAGGAGGTGGGTTAAGCTTTGGGTATGAAAAGAATGAATTTTAATAGGCTAAGTAAAGAATATTTGAGCTGGGCTAGAGTCCAAGACATAGCAATGGTTATTTTGACGAAAATTATTTTACAATACATAACACATTCTTTTTAAAATGTTCTCTTCTTGTTCTTAAATCACTTTGAATTAGACGTATTAAAAGAGACTTATCGAGTTTGTCATGATCTAAATTTGATAAGCCAGTTGATCGGCTTATTTCCATGTCATATTAAACCAAGCACGACTAAAACTGTTGGAAAAATGTGAATGAAAAAAATGATGGATGAAAGAAATTTTCATTGTGAATGGAAGTTAAGTTCCATATTGAAAATTAAGTGACATTAAGACTGATTTATAAATATAATTGTGAAAGTTGTGAACGTGCACACATTTATAGAGGGGGTATAAATCCAAGGCTCGGATTGTATTAACTCTAGATGACTTTTGTACAAGTGCTACCTGCACGCGTTAAATGATGGACCGGTCTGGACAAAATTGTCCAAAGCGAATCAACCAATATTTTACTACATAGATTAATTTTTTCCTGCTTGCTCTTGTGTGTAACAGTCACATTAATGTGTTGAATCTAAAACGATCGAATGTTAATGGTGAATCTATAACCACCCGGATAGTAATGACTGATCATTGATGGTCGACGGCTGTCATTATGCCTCGAGTATTGAATAGCCATTACTTGAGCAGAAAGAGAGGAGGAAAAAAAATCTTCCACTTCATTCCATACGTTTCTTCTTTCTGTCGTGCACTCCTCTCGACAATTCTTCCTGTGATAGCATTCGGATACATGCTCAATTCGCCACAAACAACCTATGTTAGGTTGCAATCGTGATTTCTCCATTGTATCCTGAGAAATAGATGTTCATGGTTACCTCATAGCACCGTCGAGGGGGATGAATCTATTTTAAAGAAATTGTGTCTAACACGACTTCGACTTCTCACTTTCCTGACTAGATGCTCAAGCAACGACGACCCACTCGAATTCGACAATCGACCGACTCGGCCACCTCGGCATCTTTCCTTCCCGACTCAGCACTTAGTGTCCCGGTTCGACACTTAACGTTCTCACTTGGCAGGCAGTGTGCCACTAAGGAACACTCGACGTACCACACAAGAGCATTCAACGTGCCACTCGAGAGCACCCGACATTCAGCCATGCAACTCCCGCTCAAGCTTAGACACGCCCCATTCAATAATCGATTTGACAATGGTTACTCGATCGGCTCGAGCAGTCGGGAACCCGACCAGGTCGACACTTAACAACCCGACCTTCCTGGTAGCTCAGCCTTCCCTGTCAGCTCTGACAACCCAACAACTCAACTTAATCAATACAATCTTGCAGCTTGAGATCAGGCCACCATGACAAATAAATCTAATTTCAATCTAGACTATTCCATTTTAACTCCGAAAAATATCACCAATAATTTTTGGAGAAAGAAAGATGTCTTAAAACAAATATAATCTCCAACAATGTTAAAATAGGAGATTATTTTCATACGGAATCATCAAATTATACGTTGAATCAAAACTCTCCTTCAATAGTAATTCTCATGGTATGGTGCTAAAAATACGAACAGTTTTAAGGTGGCCTACATGTATCACATAGTACTCATCTAGTTTTAAGATAACATTATATATATGTTAACTACATGTTTTGAGAACACAATGTCATCAAATTCTATCCGGTTTCAAAAATTCTGGTACATAAATAAGCTTTCAACCTTGGATTTCAGCTCCCTCAAGTGAATGTAAAAGTAATGTCGACCTAACCATTTATAATTAATCATTTTCCAGAAATAGTAATTTTTCTTACAAAACACCCGATACACATCTAGTAAAATTTGGCAAAAGAAAAATTGAAATCACAAGGAAATTCAGTAATAAATCACACAAATTTCATATCTATTTTCAATTTATCAAGAATAGTTTTCACATTTTCATGTAACTATTTCCCAATAATTAAGAATAAAAAAATAAGAATTACAAAATTTTCCAGCTATCATGGAGATATATAATCAACATCAAGCCATATTTAATTCATCTCAACTATATTTCAAGCAGACTACATTTTGAATCTAATGTATATATGGTGAACATGCATGAAACAAAAACAATGGAGTTATATATTCAATACTGGTATGGAAGAATAAGTTTATCTACCATTCAATCTATCTTGCTGTCAGCACTGTGACGGTAACATCAGAATTGGAGAAGGATCCATATTTGTTGGTTGTCGATTCTGTCTCACTTGGGCTTCTTTCTACTACAAACGTGGGTTGTTTTGGCATGGGCAGAACACTTGTTTCATTATCCATCATCCGAATGATGTTATCGATATCAGGTCGATCACTCACTCGATCTTGAACACACAATAATGCTATATGTACACATCTCTTTACTTGGTTGATTGTGGATGATGATCCAATCATGGGATCTACTAGTTCAGCTATTTTTTCCTCGTTCCACATCGTCCAAGCCTGTAACATTATTTTTTTATGTTTAGTGATGAATAGGTGTTAATTCCTAGCAAATAAATGGCAATAGTTTCTTGAGATGAAAATAAATTATAAATAATGTAATAAAATTGCATATAATTTTACATATAAAATATTGAAGGCAATAATATTATGTGCACAAACTTACATATCTTACTATGCTGACATTATTCTCCATATGACGAAAGCTACTATTTCTTTGGCCGGTGATGATCTCCATGGTGAGAATTCCAAAGCTATAAACATCAGATTTCACCGAGAATAATCCTTCCATTGCATACTCAGGAGGCATGTAGCCGCTGCATGTATTTAGAATACATCAATTTCAGATTTTCAGATTAATGGAAAGAATATTTATAGAGTTTTCTTCTTAATTCAAGCAAATTACAAAAGTTCTAATTTCTCTTGAACTCTACGCTATTTTTGTAAGTTGCACCTCAAATTATATTTTTTTTAAAAAGAACACCGTCCTTTTGTCATCTGAATGTCTAATTTTGGGCACCATTATCAATTGCCCTTGAGCAAATGGCATTAAAGTATTCAACTAAACACTATCAGCGATAACATGTGTACAATTTTTATTGAGCAGTTAACAATTTTTTCATCTCAATTTTGAACTCATGAATATACAATAACAATGTAAAACTTAGAGAGTTATTCCCTAAAATATGACATTTAACTTGTAAATTAGGTCAATTTTGAAGTATTGAACAATATTTCAGCTATACGACTCATTTATGATTATGAAGTGCTAATGCAAAGTACTCATAATTAACTTACAATGTGCCAACCACACGATTGGTGTTGCACTCATTTTCATCACCTCCAAAGATTCTCGCCATACCAAAGTCTGATATTTTAGGGTTCATGTTTTCATCAAGCAAGATGTTGCTAACTTTCAGATCACGATGGATGATCCGCAACCTTGAATCCCTGTGAAGATAAAGAAGACCACGTGCAATGCCTTCTATGATGTTGAACCTTCTATTCCAATCTAGTACATCTTTCTTCAAAGGATCTGTTAATTTCACAATTATATATGCTTCAAGAATTGCTTGCATAATTTTTTTGTCCAACTTTTTTCATATAAAGAGAAATATTTACATACCAAAAAGGATGGCATCTAGGCTTTTGTTTGGGAGATACTCATAGATGAGAATTTTTTCACGGGCTTGAATGCAGCAGCCGAGCAATCTGACCAAGTTCCTATGCTGCAATTTAGAGATGAGAATGACTTCATTCTTGAATTCCTCCGAGCCCTGCCCTGAACTCCTTGAAAGCCTCTTCACTGCCACTTCTTGTCCTCCGGGCAACACACCCTTCAACACCATCAATTAATCTCTTCTTAGAATTGACATAATTTCATCTTGATACATTAGTTCTTTGGTTTAAAATTCACCTTATAAACGTAGCCAAAGCCACCCTCTCCAAGCTTATTTGACTCGCAAAAATAGTTTGTCGCAATTTGGATAGCATCAAATGTATAAACAGACAAATCTGAGTTTTCTCCTTTTTGCTTTTCTTCTACATGATAGCTCGAGCTAGAAAAATCTGATATTAGTCCTCCACTCAACTGTGAACTAGCCATTGAATTCTCTTTTTGTCTTTGATTCACTGTAAAAAGATAAGATTTTAGTCATAACTAATATTGAATAGTTGTTATTAAAAGTAGTTCTTGTGACAAAGTTGTGGTAATGATTATATAGGTGACAAAAAAATTATAATAAAATTGTCACAATTAGTGATGTATTATAAAAAATATTGTAAATTAATAGCAAAAACAATGTGATTTTAAACCGGAACTTAGAACAACGAATCTGGAAATAAAATTATTGTCACTAAAGATTTTAGTGGCAAAAATTGTTATTTTATTAATATACATTTTTAATAGTGATTCTTCACCATCCACATATGTAATAATATTATGCTCATTATCATCACCATCTCAACTGTTTAGGATTAACTATATAAGCCTTATTCCACTACTAGGCATAGATACAAAGAAATTTTAATAGGATGAAATATAATAAAAACTTCCTTCTGATTTTCATGTTATTAAAAAAAGAAAGAAATTGGACTTACGTGGTGTTTTCTTATGTTTTGAGTTGAAATATTCAAAAACTAAATCATGATAATTCAGTCAGATTTACTGTTAGTGAAGTTAAATGAAGAACCAGAAATATTATGTACCTTTTCTTCTTGCATTATATTTCCAGAATAAGCAGCCACATACAATGAAGAGAGACGCCAAAGCTGACATAGATGCGATCAGCGCTACTGTTCTGATTGATTTACTTCTGTTGCCTGCAGTAGCATACTTCATATTTAATAACCCAAAAGTAATAACAATAAAAGTATATAATATCATAGTGCAATTTTACACGTTTTTTTCCGTCTACAAAGGACATCAATCTTTGACATGGGGAAGTATATCCAAATACCTGACAACTTAGAAACTAATTGAACATATTTTCATATGGCGTTATAGACAATAACAAAAGTCAACCATTTATACATACACAAACTCAACTTGCTGTTTGCCAGTCAAATTAAATTCTAATTAGTCTACTTTATAATATCCTGATTTTTATCGTGCCAGTGCCTTGTTGAACGGAGAATTAATTAGTGAAGGTTGCTTGGATATCACAAGCATGTTTCCCACTTTTTTTGAACATCAACCAGTGTGGGCTTGACCCATACCATGATCACATTAATTGTGCTACAAGTATGAAGTTTCATTAGATGCGTCCCACTGAATATATTATTTTCTTAAGATTTATCAAAATACTAGCAGCACATGATCACATGGTCAAAATCCATATTTCCATCAATCGGAAATTGAAGAAGTTAGTCAAGGCAATTAATTAATAGACTCACCCAATTCAGAAGCGGCGAGCTTGATGTTGAGATCGTAGTCAAAAACGGTGGATTGGTAAATGTCGACGAGATCAGTCGTCCACATCATGCACGAGATATCAGCGTCGCCGTAAGCGTAGGCTAGGCACGAACAGTCGCTCGAGCACGCTTCCCGGCAATCCGCCTCGTTCGCTGTGTTCCTGGACCATCTCGCGTGGTCCGGCAGCTTAACTCGGTCCATTCTCCAGAACCCATCAGGTCCAGTGTTGTTACCGGTATTGTTGCACGCTAATTGTGCCCGACGCACACAACCCCCGGTCCAATTGCTGGCGGCCCACTCGTCCACAAACCGGGGCTCGAACCCACGCAAGCACTGGCATCTCGGCCGCCGCTGGCTGTCCAAAAAGCAACTTCCGTAGGCGCCGCACTTGTCGTACACTTCGCACTCGTCGCTTGGCTGCTCCCAGACCGCTTTCCACTGCCGCGTCTCTGGCGATTGCATCGATGTCCGCTCCGACCCGTCCCACCGCATCACGAACCGCAGCAACGACGCGTTGTGCGGCGTGTAGGTGAAGAATCCGCCCTCCGTGTTGTAGGCGAAACCGTAGTTGTACAGCGCTCGCATAACTGTCCCGATGAACTTGTGCCCGTTCCACTCCCCCGACCGCCACCTCCGCACATGCTGGCCTCCGATCTCTTCCCAGATGAAGATCTGGGCCGAACCCTGCGGATCGATGCCCATCGAGTAGTTCCCCGGCGCCGGGTCATCTGGGCTCGTCCACGAGGTGAACAGCTGCGGCTCGCCCGTCGTCGCGTTTGACCCCACACGCATCCCTGGGAGGAACGTGTCCGTCGGGTGGTCGAAACTCTGCCACGTCACCGCCTCGCCGCCGAGAGTTAGTATCACCAGATTTCCTTCGTCCAGCAGCTGCAAGGTCGAGTTTGGTCCGCCGGACGCACCTGCCGACCAAATGAGGTTCCTCGCCCCGTCGAGCACCGTTAGGTCGCCGGACTGGGAGATCGTGATGCGGCCTCCGGAACCACGGATGGGGCGGCGGCGGTTGGCCACCCAGACCACCTCCGGACTGACAGAAACGTTGGGGTGATACCAGATGCCGACGTAGCGGTTGGTGGATGAGTTGCCGGGGCTGAAGAAGCCCAGGACAAACACGTTCCCGGCAGAGACGAGGGTTTGGCCGTCGGCATCGCTTAGAGATTCGCCCTGCCTCAAGGTATCCGATGTCGCATGAAAATTGGGGATTAGGGACGAAGAGAGAGAGACGAAAAGGGAAAGGGATAGGAAAAGGGACATAATTGATCTGTGTAATACGGTAGGGTAGACTGACGCTTATAAACGGAGTGGGTGTGAGGTGAGATGATGAGCTGTTATTTTATTGGGTGCTCGCTGCTCCGTCTCTCTTGTTTATGGGACGAATTTATATGAAATATTATCAGCTATTTGAGGATTAAATTTTAATTAATAATTAAATTTTTATTATTTTTTATGTATTAATTATTATTTTAATTAATTAAATTAATTTTTATGATTTTTTTTTTATATTGATCGAATTGATAGAAATATTAAAAATGAATATTTTATTTTTTATCAGAATGTGTATTATTATTCTTTGAGATGGGCAATAGATTAGTATATAAAATGTTATTATTATAAAATATAAGTGTTAAGTTTTAGTGAATAGTTAAGTTTTTTTATATATTAATTATTGTTTGAATTAGTAATTATTTATAATTTATTTTCTATTAATTTTAGAATGAATGAACGGAGATATTAAGAAGAATATTTTATTTTTTATAATCACCACGTATATTATATTATTGGAAAAAAGGGAGAATTCAGAGCTCGTGCTGTTTGACCATTCAAAAGAGAAAGTAGCATGATTAGAATAAAATAAATAAAACCAAAAGCGGCAAGGAAAATAAATTGGACTCCATATTTACCACATGAATTATTTCATTCTTTATCATTTATTAGGCGCAGATGTTTTTTTTTTTCAAAAGATAGATCATAAATTCATTTTCGAATTTATTTTTATTAGTTAAAATCTGTTAAATTGGATAAAAAAGTCCAAAAGCTCTCTTCTACTCTCTGACCTCGATGAAATTATAACGCATGCCAGAAAGCTCTCGTCTACCCGCCACCCGACTGGGCTCCTTTGCTTCTCTCTTCATGCATTAATTCAACTATTTATTATTATTATAATAAATGTTTGAAAATATATGATTTTTTATATAAATTATAATTATTCCTTATTTATTATCAAATTAGAAAATATTAATTATTATATAATAAAAATTACATTTTAGATTCATCAATTTTAAATATTTTTTAATTTATTTTCATTTATTATAGATGCATTAATCTGACATTTATCAACCATTATATTTTTTTTATATTATTTGTTTTTTTATCCATATCATTCGTCGACTCTTGATGAGTTGTCGATTTCTTCTCTATTTTATTATTGTGGATCTTGAATTATGAATGAGTCCCGGAGCGAAGTTAAAATTTGAGAATGATGATTAAGAGAGATAATTAATATCAAAATTGAACGATCATACTTCGGCTCTAATATCTAGGGTTATAAATAAATTAAACATTCGTGAACAAATTTGGTAAAAATTTATTTATGTTCATTCAATACACACAAGATCAATTAAATAAATAAACTCAAACTATTCATTAAACTAAATAAACAAACTTGAATATATATGTTCAGTTCGTTAATTTTCATAAACAACATTCATAAAAGCGTTCGTGAATAATATTCGTGAACAACATTCGTGAATAATATTAGTAAACCAAATTTAATAATAAAACTTTTATCAACATGCTAAATAAATAAATAAAGTTTCAATGTAAAAAAAATTATATTATCAAGCTCAATAATCAATCAAACAAGTTTAAAATATAAAAATTTTAAACAATCAAACAAACTTGAATTGAAAGTTTCATAACATCTAAATGAACCAAGCTTAAGTCAAGTTTAAACCAAGCTCAAACTTATAAAAAAACAAATCAAGTTTAAATAATCATTTCAAAAACTTGATTTATTTTATACTCGACTCGATTTAATTTAATTATCTTATTAAATAAGCTTGAATACCACAAAGTTTAATTTAACTTAACTTATTTACAATCCTACTAATATCAAGTAGCGAAAAAATATATCAATAAAGGAGTAACATATTGATTCACTAGAATAGTTAGGGAAATCTAATAGTGTGGAAGCGTGCAATAGTAAAGATAAACCTATTGATTTATATAAACTAGTCATAATTAAAAAAACTAAAAAATATGATAAATACGACGTCAAAATCAAATTATCAAGTTACTCAAGAACTTAGAACGAAGTTGATAGAGTGAACCCTCATAGTAGTTAAATTGAAAATTTTATTAATTCCGAGATGTGTCAAAGATTCTAAATTTCTTTTCTAAATTTGATGGATTATAATTATTCTTTATTTACTATCAAACAAAAATATTAATTATCATATAATAAAAATTAAATCTCTAATTATTATAAATACATCAATTTTAATTATTTTTTAATTTATTGCTATTTATCCGAGGCATCAATTTGAAATTTATTAATAATTATCTTTTTCGGCATTATTATATTTGTTTTCTTCCGTATCACTCACTAATCTTGATAAAACAAATATTTTAAAAATTGACTTTTAAATATATGTGAATTAGAAGGAAGAGTACCTATCTAATATTAAAAAAATATTAAAAAAATATGTGAAAGGAGTTTTTAAGGTGGCAGCGAGAGCTGAGATAAAAATAATAATCAGAAAGAAATAGTAGAGAGAAATAGAAAATACGAAAGATATAAAAATAAGTAAATTATTGTACCCTTGAATTATATTGTCTGATCCATAGTATTAGTTTTAAATTGATAGAATTTTACTCATTTTAATAATTAAATTATTTTAGGAAAAAATAATTTAAGTTGAAGTCATATTAAATAATTATATATTATCCTAATAGTAGCATAAGGCGAAACGCTTGTTTACAGCGTCTCCGTCAGTCCGTTCCAAAATCAATACAGAAAAGACAAATAATGAGGATTAATCTTATATTATCCCAATAAATTCAATAGAAGGTGTGATTGTCAGCCGATTAATGAAGCGATGTGAGTGAAGATTACACCAAATCGATCTTTGGTAGAGATGATTTTGACAACTTAAATAACTCTCTTTTAAAAGTTTGTTCATCTCAGAATGTGGTGGCCACGAGGTGAGCACTCGATGAATTATTAAGGAGATTATTAAAGAGGTGGGTTGAGCTTTGGGTATGGTAAGGATAAAGAGGTGGGTTGAGCTTTGGGTATGGTAAGGATGAACTTTAATAGGCTAAGTAAAGAATATTTGAGCTGGGCTAGAGTGTAATGGTTATTTTGATGAAAATTATTTTACAATATATAACACATTCTTTTGAAAATGTTTTCTTCTTGTTCTAAATCACTTTGAATTAGAGGTATTAAAAGAGGCTTATCGAGTTTGTCATGATCCAAATTTGATAAGCCAGTTGATCGGCTTATTTCCATGTCATATTAAACCAAGCACGATTAAAACGGTTGGAAAATTGTGTGAAAAAATGATGGATGAAAGAAGACTTCATTGTGAATGAAAGTTAAGCGATATTAAGACCGGTTTATAAACACAATTGTGGAAGTTGTGAACATGCACACACTTATAGGAGGGGGTATAAATTCAGGACTCGGATTACACTAATTCCAAATGACTCTTGTACGAGTCCTACTTGCACGCGTTAAATGATGGACCAATCTGGGCAAAATTGTCCAAAGCAGATCAGCCAATATTTTACTAAATATAGATCAACTTTTTCCTGCTTGCTCATGTGTGTAACAGTCACATTAATGTTCTGAATTTAAAACGATTGAATGTTAATGACGAATCTATAACCACCTGGATAGTAATGGCTGACCATGGATGGCTGACGGCTGTCATTATGCCTCGAGCATTGAATAGTCATTACTTGAACAGAAAGAGAGGAGCAAAAAAAAAAGAAAAGAATTCTTCCATCTTCGTTCCATGTGTTTCTTCTTTTTGTCATGCATTCCTCTCAACAACTCTTTCCGTGATAGTGTTCGGATACATGCTCAGTTCGCCATAAATAACTTAAGTTAGGTTGCAATTGTGGTTTCTCGGTTATATCCTGGAAAACAGATGTCCATGGTTACCTCATAGCATCGCTGAAGGAAATGAATCTATTTTAAGGAAATTGTGTCTAACACGGGCTTTGACTTCTCACTTTCCCAACTCGGTGCTCAAGCAGCGACGACTCACTTGGATTTAGCAGTCAAGCGACTCGGCCACCTCGGCCTCTTTCCTTCCCGACTTGGCACTTAGCGTCCCGATTCGGCACTCGGTGTGTCATTCGGTAACACTCAGCGTACCACACGGGAGCATTCAACATGCCACTCGAGAGTACGCGACATTCGACCAAGCGACTCCCACTCAGGCTTAGACACGTCCCACTCGATAGTCTATCTGACAAACGATTACTCGATCGGCTTAAGCACTCGGGAACCTGACTAGGTCGACACTTAGCAACTCAACCTTCTTGGTAGCTCAGTCTTCCCTGTCAGCTCGGACAACCCAACAACTCAGCCTAATCAGCCCAGTCTTGCAGCTTGAGATCATCAAGCCACCATGACAGATAAATCTAATTTCGATTTGTAATTTCAATTTAGACTATTCCCTTTTAATTCCGGTAAATATCTCCAACAATTTTTGGAAGGAAGATGGCTTAAAACAAATATATTCTCCAACAATATTAAAATAGGAGATTATTTTCATATGTAATCATAAAATTACACGGCAACAATTTACGGTTGCATCAAAACTCTCCTTCAATAGTAATTCTCATGGTATAGTGCTAAAAATACGAAGTGTATTAAGGTGACCTACATGTATCACATAGCACTCATCTTGTTTTAACATAACATTATATATGTTAACTACATGTTTTGAGAACACAATGCCATCAAATTCTATCTGGTTTCAAAGGATAAAAATTCTAGTACATAAATAAGCTTTCAACTTTGGATTTCAGCTCCCTCAAGTGAATGCAAAAGTAATGTCGACCTAACTATTAACAATCATTGTCCGGAAATAGTAATTTTCTTTACAAAACACCCGATACACAGCTACTAAAATTTGGCAAAAAAAAATTGAAATCACAAGGAAATTCAGTAATAAATCACACAAATTTCATATCTATTTTCAATTTATCAAGAATAGTT
>JBBUKS010000002.1:9126899-9137284 GCA_038050645.1 Hedychium gardnerianum | reverse complement strand
GGGCTTATAAGGGAAAGATCTCTCCATTGGTATGAGGCCTTTTGGGTAGAGCCCAAGAGAAAAACCATGAGGGCCTAAGCCCAAAGTGGACAATATCATACAATTGTGGAGATATCTAAATTCCTTCGGTCCTAACAAATGCTTCCAATCGGGTGACTTCCGTTCAACTTCTCGCTGCTTCCTCTTTAGTTCGTAGCAGTCCTTGGTATCGTGTCTTCTTCTTTGGTGGTATGAACAAAAAAGGTCGGTCAATCTAGGATGTCACTTCTGGAGCCGCGAGGCTCGAAAGGCCTCGATTTCATGAACTGCTGTGTCCCCGCCTTTGGTCACTTGGCGATGAGGCCTCGGGCGGTCGTTGTATTTTAATGGAAGGGGAGGGGCTTTACGGTCGGACGGACCGACCGGGACGTCGGCTCCCCTCTTCCGGGCCGACTGTGCATCTTCCACTTTTACGTATTTGAGGGCCTGGCTCATGAGGTGATCGAAGTCTACTAGGGATTTTTTCACCAGAGACCGGAAGAAATCACCCTCCTGCAGGCCTTGTGAGAAGGCGTTGACCAGGATCTCGGGGGTGGCCCCTTGGACATCCAAGGTCACTTTACTAAACTGTTGAAGGTAATCTTTCAGGCGCTCCTTAGCTCTCTACTTCATGGAGAACAGATCTCAGGGAGTCTTAACATACCTCCTGCTGCTAGCGAAGTGTTGTAGAAACGCACTTTTGAACTCCTCAAAGGAGTGAATGAATCCGGTTGGCAACCGGTTGAACCATCTTTGCGCTGGACCCGTCGGGGTCGTCAGGAAGACCGTGCATTTGACTCCGTCTGGGTATTGGTGCAGCAACGTTGTGTTCTCGAACTTATACAAGTAGTCTTCTGGGTCAGTTGACCCATTATACTCCCCGACGGTCGTGGGGCGAAAGTGTTTGGGCAGGGGATCGCCCAAGAAACTCTTTGTGAACGGCAGACCTTTAGTTCCACTAGCTGCGTTGGGAGCCGACCCTTTACTCTTGGCGATGTCCTGGGCTTTAGCCCGGGCGATCGAGGATTCCCTCGACTGCTTTGGTGGGAGAGATGCTTCCACCGCGGGTCTGCCAAAGGCCAGCGGTGTGTCCGCGTGTGTGAATAACCTTTGTCGAACGCCCGACGAGGCCCCAACTGACGGGACCGGCATCCCCGACGGAGGTGGTGCTGACCGCGGTACTTGCCCCCTGGCCTGCTGTTGCTGCTAGATGCACTGTTGCTGTTGCATCCATGCTTCTTGTTTATGTTGCCACGCAGCCTGTTGTTGCTGCATGACCTCCTGTACGACAGTCGCAATTACCTGGGCCAGTTCACTTTGCGAAGAGGGCAAGTTGGATCTTCTAGTGTCATCCATCTTAGTCTATGCTTTAGGATTTAACAGAAGATTCCCACAGATGACGCTAATTTGTTCCCGCACGGAGATTGTCAGAGGATGAGTCACCGGTGAGCTGGAGATTTACTGACTTTATCATCGTTGAGCGGAGTGATCCTGCTGGTCGTCTGAGATCTTGAGACCGATCGGAGGGCTTCGTCGGTCTTCCGTCCCAAGTAACCGATTGGAGGATTTTGTCTGTGGAGCGATGAGCGAACAAGATCCTTCTGTTCTCTCCGGTCGGGGATCTGCACAAATCACAGAAAGAGAGACGGAGGGTTAAAGGAGAGCTCCAGGCGAGGGGCCTAGGGATTTCACTCTAACGCTCAAGTCAGGTATAATCGTGCAGAGGTATTGAAACAGTAAGTAAAGGTGTTTTCAGGTTAGTGAAAAAACCTCTCATCCGTAGTGACTCCCGTTTCTTTATATATTCCTCCGAAGTGTGCACGACCAACATTAATGATGCGTATTGTTGAGGCATAGGTGAGCATGTTCTAGTCCGAAAGTACCGTCGTTTCCCGTATTCCAGGGGAGTGCCCGGGGTAAAGTTGGGGGTGTTTTGGTTGTACCGTTGAGGGGTGTTCTGGCCGTACCGTGGAGGAGTGTTCTGGTCGTACTGTTGAGGGGTGTTCTGGTCGTACAGGTGATGTCGAAAACAACCCTTATAATCATGCCGGAGGCCGGGGCCAATGATAAGATCATTTCGGTCGATTATATTATATACCCGATCAGGAACATACTTCAACCGATCGGAGTTCATAAAGCGCGTTCGGTCGGATAGCATAATGTATATACCCGACCGGGCTTCAGAGGACGCATCCGCTCAGTTAGCCTAATATATACCCGATCGGGCTTCAGAGGACGCATCCGCTCGGTTAGCCTAATATATACCCGATCGGGCTTTCAGAGGTCCCTCCGGTCGGTTAGCATTATATACTCCGACTTGATACTTTGGTTCCATTCTACGATGTTGAGTGTCTTCTTTCGACCGGAGTGATGATAACTAAACCCGGTCGGATATATAATATGCATCTATTTGAGAATCAATCTTAACCGTAACCATATGTCACGTGACATCTGTCCATATTATCAAGTAACTTAGACTTAATTACCCATATTAATGTCTATCGAAAATTAAATCGTAACTCTGAAATGATAAATTTTGTTTACGTATCAATTCGACTATATTCATGGGCATGAATTCTGTCATTCTCTATTTTTTTTTTCAAAAGATGAATCATAAATTCAGTTACGGATTTATTTTTAATTGAAATTTGTTAAATTGGACAAAAAGTCCAACAGCTCTCTTCTACTCTCTGACTTTGTGAAATTATAATACATATCCAAAAACTCTCATCTACTGGCCGCTCGCCTAGTCTCTTCTGCGTCTCTCCGCGTGCATTAATTTGGCTAATGCCGCACGTTTATGGAAGAATAATAAAGTTGTGATGGAGGATATAATAGAGCAGTTTTAATTTGTTTTTTTTTAAATTAACATTAAGTATCTAAATCTTAGGTCTATTAATTTTCAGATGATCAATTTAATTTTATAATTTTTTTTATTAATTATTAAAATAAATTAAACATATATAAAGACTCATCCTAATAATTAATATTTTCATATTTACTATCTATTAATAATAGAAAAATCTCTTATAGGATTTTTTTATATAGTATTTGGTCCTTTTGATTCATATGAGAGCTTGAGAGCTTCTATTTTCTTTATTCAAGGTTAATATTCTATTCGCTATTGGACAATTTTATATATCGGAGATTACAAGGAAAAATTAAATTTGAAATTCCCGAATCAAAATAGTCTTATATGTCGAAATGACCTGAATTAATAATCTCAGACTATCAAGCAGGAAAGGAAGAGCTGTTTGGGAAGACTGGGCTGCATGGAAGACTGGACTGTCTTGTATGCCTGACTCCCGATTGGAAAATCTTGACTGGATGACTCCCGACTAGAAAATCCCAACTGGATGATTCTCGAATGAAAAATCCCGACTGAAAATTTTTGACTGAATAACTCCCGATTGAAAAACCCCGAGTAGACGTCGAGGCCTGTGTTCAACGCAGTTTCCTTAAAATAGATTCGTCCCCTCTGGCAGTGCTTAGAGGTGACGACGGACGTCTGTTTCTCAGGATACAATGGAAAAAAACTAGGTAGACAACCAAGCATTGGTTGTTCGTGGCGAACTGAGAGAGTATCTGAATGCTATTACGATGGTTCTGTCGAGCGAAGAGAGAAGAATTGAGGAAACGAAGGTGGAAGAATTTCACTATTGCTTCTGCTTGTGTTTCTCTTTTGCTAATAGTCAAGGCCTCCTTTTATAGGAGTGCTCAAGCTGTAATGAATGACCGATTTCATTAAATAGTCATTACTTATTGATTATTATTGTTCGGGAGACAAAACATTAGTTGTTCCGCTTGGATAAATTTTGTCCCAATCGATTCGGTATTGGACGCGCGTAGGTTGTGCTCGCACACAAGTCAACTTAGTTCAGTGCTATCCGAGCCTTGGATTTGCACCCTTTGCACACCCACGCGTGAGAGAGAGTTTCTCATGTATTTGTTCATATTATATAGGTATGTGCAATAATATAAACAATCAACATGCCTTCAAACTCTCAATATGAGACTATAATCTCATTCACATTTTCAACACTCACATGCTCGATTAGATCATAGATCTTGTATGCAGTCGATGGTTAGCAATATGAGACTATAGTCTCATTCACATTTTCAACACTCACATGCTCGATTAGATCATAGATCTTGTATGCAGTCGATGGTTAGACATTTTGATAATCTGGTCTTTGATATATTCGGATTTAAAGAATTTAGATAGACATTTTCATAATAATATGATATTTTCAACTTTACGCATAAATCCCCATAATTTTTTTTAAAGATTTTATTCAAAAAAATTCATATCAATAAATATATTTTTTCTTTATAAATTCATAATCTTTTTTATATATTTTTAATATAAAATTTTATTTACAACCTTATAATTCAACCAATTTTTCGTACCAGAAATCACATTCTCCTCCGGACGTATGTGTAGGCAACACTGCACCCGAAAATTGACTCTCAAGTTCTAATTTTTCGCTTCCTAATTAAGGAAGACAAGGAAACAAATAATACAGAAAAAAAATTATTCATAAATTTTAAATTGATACATCTATAATAAATGGAAAAATCTAACGATGCGAAAACCTGCGATAGCAAAAATAATTTATTGATTCACATAAAATAATTAAAAAAATAAAAATATAATAAAAATGATATTAGAATCGAACTATCAATAATAATGCTATCAAAGGGATAAATCCATAATGGAGCAAATTGATCCATCAAAAATTCATCATGTGATAAAAAAGAACGGGTTGGCTTGTCATCTTAGTAAGTTAAAAAATCTCCAACTCAATTCTCACAAGCCGCTGAAAAAAATAAAAAAATTTCAATTTGAATTACGGATTCGGAAAACAAGCTCACAGTCTATTAAATTCTTCACTTTAATTTAAAGTTTTAGAAAAAAAAAATCTCAACTCGTGGACCAATCCGAATCTGTCATGAATCAACATGTCTTGGCTCGTAACTTGCACTGGTCATAAAATTTTAACTTAATTTATTTAAATTAGAATAATTTAATTAATTTAATTTA
The DNA here is from genome assembly GCA_038050645.1 of Hedychium gardnerianum. Taxonomy (NCBI): domain Eukaryota; kingdom Viridiplantae; phylum Streptophyta; class Magnoliopsida; order Zingiberales; family Zingiberaceae; genus Hedychium; species Hedychium gardnerianum. Next base: position 9,132,222 of record JBBUKS010000002.1, on the reverse strand, counting down.
AATTGACTCTGACTGTCAAATCACCTAAGAACTTAGAATTAAATTTATGAAGCCAACCTCACACGTTAGAATAACTCTCATATTAAAAAAAGTTAAATTGGAAATTTTTATTAATTTCAAGATGCCTCAAATACAACTCTAAACTCCTTTTGTAAACTGACTCAATAGCAAATATAGAAATAAATATTTTAAATAAAGAAAATATATTAATCTCAATACGTATTAAATTATAATTATTTCATATTTATTATTAAAATAAAAATATTAATTACCATATAATAAAAATTAAATATTCAATTATTATAAATGCATTAATTTTGAATATTTTTTAATTTATTTTTATTTACCATGGATACACTAACCTAGAATTTATCAACAATTATCTTTTTTTTTACATCATTGATTTCTTTATTTATATTATTCTCTCCATTGGAAAATTTTTTACTCTTTACTAATTGTGGACCTTTTTTATTATTTTTTTATTTTTTACTTTTATGGATCTTGGAATGTGAATGAGTCATGATAGGGGTAAAGCTTTAAGTTTGAGGATGATAAATAATGAAAATATCTAGTATAAATTGAACCACTAGATTTCAACTCTAATACCACTTCATATAGCAAAAATGTATACCAACAAAGGACTAACCTGTTGATTTACAAAGAATAGTCAGGAAAATTTAATAGTTTGGAAGCATGCGATAGCAAAGATTAACATGTTGATTCATACAAAATAATTAGAAAAATTCAAAAATATGATAAACACGAAATCAAAATCACACGAACCGCCCGGAACTTGAAACGAAGTTGATGAAGTGAACCTCACACAAAGGATTAATTCTCATATAGAAAAGTTAAATGGAAAATATTAATCCCAAGTTGCCACAAATACAAAACTCTAAACTTCTTTTATAAACTCGACTCAGCAATATACAGAAATAAATATTTTAAATAAAGAGAATATATTACTCTTAATATGAATATAGTTATTCCCTATTTATTATCAATACTAAAAATATTAATTATCATCATATGATAAAAACTAAATCTCTAATTATCGTAGATGCATCAATTTTGAATATTTTGAATTAATTTTTATTTATTCTGGAATTTATCAGTAATTGTCTTTTCTTCATTTTCATTTATCATGGATGCGCTAATCTGAATTTATCAGTAATTGTCCAATAAATTTTATATCGTCCCTATATTTTTAATTGACATCAGATATCTAATCTTTTGACTCGATTAATTTTGGGATGATAATGTTGGATAATCTTGTTGTCGATGATTTATAGGAGAAATATTCTAAATTAAAAAAAAATTCAGACTTATTTATTAAGAGGTCTGAGCGGATAATCTCAAGCTACCAGTGAGGCTAGTTTGGTCGAGTGCTCCGAGTGCTTTCGGAGCGGATGTCGAGTGGAAGCCGATTGCTCGGAGAGTGAAGTTGATTGCTTAGGAGCGAAGCAGATTGCCCGGGAGTGAAGTAGATTGCTCGGGAGCAAAGTTGATTGCTTGGGAGTAAAGCAGATTGCTCGGGAAGCAAAGCTGATTGCTCAAGCAAGTAGTCCCGAGTCAGGAAGAACGACATCGAAATGTCCCCCGAGACACGAGCTGAGATGTCTGCCAAGACGTTCAAGACAGCCATGACAGCCTCCGAGATGTCATTGAGACGTCTGCCGAGATGTCTGCCGAGTACTCCCGAGCGGATGCGAGATTGCCCGACTACCTGAGTTGGGAAAAATTGATGCTGAGGCCTGCATATGACATAGTGTCCTTGAAACAAATTCGCCCCACCTCCGATTGTACTTCAAGATTGTTATGGGTCGTCTATTTCCCAAGATAGAACGGTGAACTGTGAATCTCCTCTAAGCACTGGTGGTCGCGGCGAACTGAGAGGTACCCGAATGCTATCACGGGTCTTTCATCGAACGATTGTTTCGACACAGAGGAAAATGTGGAGGAATTAAAGGTGGAGTGTTTCTATTCTTCTTGTGTCTTTTGGTCACTTTTATGCTTAAGACCATGGTCTCCTTATATAGGAGTACCATCCCTGATCTGCATTGAACACCGAGTAAAGGTCATTTAATGCCCAGGGAATAATAATAGTTGTTGGCCATCAATGGTCATGAAATCACCATTAACCATAGTTAAGGCTTCCGTTACACCCTTAGCAATAAGCAAAAAAGAAGGCAAATTTTGCCCCGATTGGTCTACATTCGATGCGCGTAGGTCATATTCGCACACAAGTTAACTTACTTCAGTATAATACATGCCCTAGATTTGCACCCCTACGTACCCATGCATGAGCATTTGTTCACAATATATATGCTTGCGTAATAATATAAACCAATCATATTATCTTATAACTTTCAACGTGAGATTAAAATTCTCATGCAGTCTTCTTCATACATTTTTTTCTCATTTACATTTACATTTACATTTCCAAATACCCATTGAGAGAAAAATCTCAATGGAGGCTATAGCCAACGTTTTCGGATCCATTACCCATTGAGAGAAAAATCTCTCATAATACTCCGCAGTTGAGTTTCGAACTCTGAATGTCTGATTTATCGTTGGAGGATCTAATCATGACACCCCGTGAGTATATTGTCCCTGTAAAAAAAATTAACCAGATAACATCGAATCTAGAGCGATCGATCCAATCTCACGGAAGTTTTTCATCGACCATCAGGGTAAATCGGGAAGTGCTAATGGAGACCCATCCAAATGACAAATATTTTTAGACTCATTTTTTAGTGGAGAAAAAATTTCTTACAATGCGCCGCAACTAAGTATATTGTCCTTGTAAAAAAAATGATTAATCAGGTCGGGTAATTGGACCTAGGGTAACCGGCCTGATCCTACGGAAGTTTTTTACCGGCCACGAGGGTAAATCGGGAAGCGCTAATGGAGGTCCATCTAAACCAACATTCTTAGGTCCGCTTTTTATTAGAGGAAATTTTTTTTTGTAATGTGTCATAGTTGAAATTTAAACTTTAGATTTCTTAATTATTCAATATTAATTATTCATTGAAGGACTTAATCATTGTACTATTGCACCGGAGACAATATATTGTCCTCGTAAATTCAACGGGAGGTGTGTTTGCCGGCCTATTAATGAAGCGATGTGAGTGAGGATTACACCAAGTCGATCCGGCAACTTAAATAACTATCCTTTACAAGTTTGGTCATCTCAGAATGTGGTTGCCACCGAGGTGAGCAGTCGATGAATGAAGCAAAACTAATTAGAGCGCTTGTCAAAGCCAAGTAGGGAGGCTGGGCGAAGTGGAAAGTGTTGGAAAATAAAGTGATTCTTGGAATCATATTTTTACTTTGTTTTTTTTGGAAACCGAAGATTATTAAATGGTTTTAATCTTTTCATAATTTATATTTCCAATGATTAACTACTTCATTAAAGAAGTAAATTTATTGAAGTAAATCTCGATTGTCTTTTTGAGTAGTATTTAAAAGGATGAACCCTAAGCATTTGTAATTAAGTGATCGAGTCCAAGTTTACTTTAGTGTTTCTTTTTTGGTCTTGTCTTCATTTCTAAGGCAATTTACCTTCTTTTTTTGGCTGCCTTCCTCCACATCTTTATTTCTTTTAATAAGCTTTAGGCCATTAAAATATTTTATATATTTTGATGAACCTAATTTTTACATGGTACCAGAGCCATAGGGCTCTAGTATATTTGTTACAAGATCCCTTGGTGGAGGATCAATCGGTGCCTCAAAAATGGATTCAAGTGGGTGTATTAGTGGACTCGGTGTGGAGCTATTGAACCAGTCCAATTATAAATTATGGAGGACTTGTATGGAGTCTTATCTTATTAGTGAAGATTTATGGGATATTGTTAATGGAGGAAATATTGTTGACAATACCAGCAAATGCTGAGAATGTCAAAAAATGAAAGTAGCAAAATGCAAAGACTAAATTTATTCTAAAGAGAACAATATCTGATGTCGTATTTGATCATATTATGCGGTGTAAATTAGCTCATGAAATCTGGCATACTCTTGATCGATTATTCAATAAAAAGATGAAAGCCGATTATAAATTTTGGAGAATGAACTTGTAAATACCACACGAGGCAATCTTTCTATATCAAAGTATTTTTTGAAGCTAGATCAAGCATATATGTTCAGAAATTTCTCTTCTAAATCCAGAAGAAGCAATTTTTGAAGGTCGTATAAGGAGAATTTTTTTTCGAGGATTGAAGTTAGAATATATTCCTTTCATTACTTCAATAAAGGGTGGGCTCAACAACCGTCTTTGGAGGAGTTAGAGAATCTTCTTTCATCACAAGAGTCACTAGCCAAGCAAATGGCTGGTATTTCTATCAAAGAAGATAGAAGTGCCCTTGTAGCTAGAAAGAAAAGCTTTAAGGGAAAAGGATATCAAAACAACTCAACTCCATATAAAGAGAAAGAAGACTCTTCTAACATCACAAAGAAGAAAATTTTCAAATGTTACATATGCGGCAAAATAGGGTACATTAAGAAATTTTATCGAACCAAGTTATTGAATCAGGAAAAGTTGAAAATGAAGAAGATTAGGGAAAGTGCTTTATGGCAGAAACACAAAGTATAGGTGCCATGAGTACTGCCATAAATTTTGAGAATGATTGGATTATAGATTCTGATTGTGGGCATCATCTTATTAGAGATAAATCTAAATTTTTCAGCCTTCAAGAATACAATGGTTCTGATGCCATTGTAACATCAAATAATATAGTTCATAATGTGGAGAATGAAGGCACCATTGTCATCAACCAACAACAAGAAAATTCTATTATACTCAACAGTGTGTTTCATGTTCCAAGTATTAAGAAAAATTTATTTTTAGTTGCAAATGTTGTAGATGCAGGAAACTTTATTCTTTTTGGCCCAAAAGATGTGAAGTTGCTTCATAATATCAAGGACCTCAAGGTAGATGTCATTCAAAGATAGTTAATGATTTATTTGTTTTATCTACCTCTAGTTCATACATTAATAAGATAAGTAGCATCAAAAATGTAGCATGCTAGGTTGGGACATCTTAGCATGGAAAAATTTAAAGCTAGGGTGAAATTAAATCTAGTAAAAGGATTGCCTAGCTTAACTAATTTTTGTGAAGGAGAAGTATGTGAAGGATATGTCAATTTGAAAAGGCACATTGATTTCCGTTCAATAAGTCAATTTCATGATGCAAAGTCCCATTGGAATTCATTCATAGTGATTTAATGGGGTCCCCACGGGATGAGCTTTTGGCTAGTGCATGAGGTGTTGCCACAATGAGGTCTAGGGGTCAAATCTTGGCTAGTAGTCAGGTTCCTGCCCCCCT
>JBBUKS010000002.1:9066279-9081064 GCA_038050645.1 Hedychium gardnerianum | reverse complement strand
TATGCTAGTAACCTAGGATCGTCACACTGGAAAGTAGTAAAGAGAGTGATGCGGTATTTGCAAATAACTAAAGGACGCATACTCACGTATCAGAGGTCAGATCACTTGGAGGTGATTGGTTATTCAACCTCCGATTTTGCTGGATGCTTGGAGTAGGAGGTTCACTTCGGACTATATTTTCATGCTTGCTAAAGGGGTCATATCTTGGAAGAGCGTCAAGCAAATGATAGTAGTCACTTCTACTATGGAGACAGAGTTGGTAGCATGCTATGAAGCATCCATTCATGGGATTTGGCTGCGGAACTTCATCACAGCATTGTACATCGTTGATGGCATTAACATGCCACTAAGGATCTATTGTGATAATAAAGCCGCAGAACTTTATGCTAAAAATAATCGCAGTTCGTCGAAATCTAATTACATTGACATCAAGTTTCTGGTAGTTAAGGAAAAAGTTCAAAGTCGTCAGGTCATTATAGAGCACATCAACACATTCTATGTTAGTTGATCCACTCACCAAAGGTTTGGTGTCTAAGGTATTTCAAACGCATGTTATGGATATGAGAGTCCTTCTTATGGAAGAAGAACTCATCTAATAGAAGTCTGTATTTATTTTATTGCTATATATTTGATAATAAAGATAAATATTTTATTTTGATTATTGTACGTACTTAAAGTTCAAAACATTAATGAGAATTTTGTTTGTTTGACACTTTGAAATAAAATATCATGATTTACTACTATTGTTTAGCATTTGGTGTTTATAAATATGATATAGATTTCTTTTGGAATCACAAAATTTGGATTATAATTTGCTCTTGCAGTTTAGCATAAAGTATTTGCAAATATGATCTAACCTCATTTTGAGGTCGCCTTAGGACCAGTTTGGAAATTGACATATGTTGATCATATTTCATATAATTTACATCTACACATTCACATCTTGATCTATGTCGTTAATGACATTAGTATTGTGATTATTGTTAGGGTTTGTTACGATCATATACAGTAGTTATGACCTCTTTAGTCCTACACTAATAAAGTTAATGGATTAGATTATTTACAAGGGTATTATATATCCATTAAGTATGATATCAACTAAAGTTATATTCACGTGTTGTCTATAATCACATATAGCGCAAGTGGGAGATTGTTGGATTTAATATCCCTTATGATGGGCTCACATGTGATTTAAGACTTGTGACACTGAAACTCGTTAAGTGATCTAACTTAATATTGTTATTGGGTTTCGAGTTATTGGATGTGGACATCATATATGTAGAATTCTTAGGCTCGATCCGTTATCATCTATAGACTAATAATAGATCGGATTCTCTATATAAGGGGTTGGACCCCAAGAGATTAGGGCATCTTGACATATCTCTTTGTTTCCCATTGATGAAGAGTTTTCGGGCCGTCACCCTAGTTCCTCCGGAAGACCAATCTCCTCCTCCTTTTTCTTCTTCTTCCGTAAGATAGCTGGATCAACGAGCACTACACGAAGAACAATGATAATTCCGCTGCATTTAGGTTCTTCGTAATTATAGTATTTCGAATTTATGTTATGTCATGGTTTCGATGCTACTAGATCTTGTTCTTGTTGCTTTCCTATATTCGAGTTCTTGTTGTCTTAGAATTCATGTGACTTAGATTTGATGAGAACTTACATATCATTAATCAAAGAGCAGAAGAAAAGTACATGCAGAAGGAAGCCCACTCGACTCCACACACACAAAACACAGCTGGTGTTGAAGGAAGAATTGAATCGAAGGAATGGAATGGAACGGAATGGAATTTGAACCCTACTCTGTCTTTCTTCCCTATCACTTAGATCTCCAAACCAAGCTTTGTCTCCTCTTCTTGTTTTATTCTCTCTCCCTCCCTCTGCTGCACAATTGAAGGTCCATTAATGCAGTTTGGTGGAGTCACTGATTGAGCGTAATGGAGAAGTATGCATCCATAGCACAAATATTGCCTCTCCAGGAACCTCACTTATTGCTCTTCCTTGACTCCCTGAACTCATGTTTTCTTCCTCTGTTCTTCAACAAGCCTGCTCTGCTTTAATCTGTAATAGGCAATGAGGACGAGAGTTGCTGCTTTGGTCTCATTCTTATTGATTCTTGTTGTTCCTGGTTTGTTTTCTTGTGTACTAAATCGAGAGATTGAAGGACTGAAGCATAGGCATCAAGTCGAGGAAGACAGAATGGTAACAAAGACAAGAGTGGTGATGGAGGCTTGTGGGGTTCTTCACGGAGGAAAGAGTGTTAATGGAAGCTTGGTTATTGATGAGGAGGAGAAGAGAGTGTTACCTACTGGTACCAATCCTCTGCACAATTGAAACAACCTTTGATGCAACGGAGGACAAGAAGGATGATGAATTCTATATCTTTTTTAATCTTTTTTTCTCTGGTTATTTTAAGTTTTATTAGCCCAGTCAAATCAATTTTTTCTTGTCTTTTTTCTTGCAGTTGCATAATATTAGTGATAATTTACCACATTTTTGTCGCCGTAAGGATGATAATTCTTTCATTATTTTTCTCATTCTCTAATTTTATTGAAGCTTATAATTTATCATATTTTTTTAGACCTTTTTTTTTAAAATAATAATTGCTCAAACTCGAACAACTTAGATAGCCCATTCGGTCTAACTAATCGAAATAGCTCACCCAACTTATCTCAATTTATCCAACTAGCTCTAGAGTTTTTATCAATTTGAATAGTTCATTTAGGTTGTTTCTTTAATTTCTAATATATATGTAAAAATTGTTTTGCTCATTTTTAAGGGTTTGAAAAAAATTAAAATTAAATAAATAATAAATATGTTTAAGAGAATGAAAAAAAATGAAGGATATGAAGGATTATTAGCTAATCAAAATTCTATAAGAACTAATATTTTAAATTTACTTCCTAACAAAATCTATAAAAAAAAATTATTTGATAAAAAATTATAGCAAATTAAATTATTAATTTTAAAAAAAAACTGATCTTTATCTAAGTTTCTCAATAATTTTTCTCTCAATAAATAGAGTTTTTTTGTTTGATTTTTAAATTTCTAGACAAGGTAGTTAGTAGATGATCACAGTATTTTTCTTATTTAGACTCGCACAAAATTTGAAAACTCGCTGCTTCTGATGCTTTAACTTTTTCCCTACATTTTGCCAGGTTACAAAGAGAGCATGAAAAGAACAAAAAAAATATATATATATATATAAAAGAAGAAAATTGCTACAGTGGCTGGTCACTGTTTGCAGTTCTAACTCACACCGTAATGTTCACTTCCTTCCAATCGGAAATAAAAAAGAGTGAATGCATATTGACATTTTTTGTTTGTCTTCAATATTTTTTCTGAAACGCCTGTCTTTGCGCTTCAGAAAGTAAGCTAAAGTCATTCACTTTTTTGAGGAAAAGAAAAAGAGTGCATTAATCGCCATACAAAACAAAAAGGCACCGTCTTTCTTTCGATGATTTAAAGCTCGCACCCTTTTTCCAGTATAAATGAATCCGCCATTAATTCCACGGTGCAGCCACCACCGCCACTAGTCATCATTCTTTCTTTCTCCTTTCAAAGATTATTGCAAAATAAACATTGAGAAAATGAAGGAGATGCAGTTGATGGGAGAGGGGTAGGAGGCAGGTCTCTTGGCATTTGTGCTGAGAAGTAAAATGGAGACGTGAGCTACACTTGTGAGTGGGAGTTTGGATGCGCAGAGGGAGGAGAAGGAATGATTTCCCTATGATTGTGAGATGTTGTGGGCCGAGTTAATATTCAGAATTATTTTATTAGATAAAAGTCATTTTTTTTAGAATTTATTTCTTTAATAATTAAATATTTTTTTACCTAAGAGATTGTAAGTGATTTATTTTTTTTATCTCGCACCAATAATAAATGATGTTTAGGAGGAATGAAATCACCGCATTCATTGGATTTTACAAAAGTTTATTTTTAAAAACAATTTTATAAAATAAATAAAATATTTTTTTTATTGAACTTAACTTTGAATTTTGTAAAAAAGCACATCGTAATATTGCCAAGAAGAAGGAAAAGTATAAGAATTTTTATTTGACTGGGCCATTAATGGAATTAAAATATTTCAAGTTTTAGCTCTTTTTTTTATTTTTTTCTCAAAAGGGATTATTATTTAATGGCACGAGAGAATAGTCCTTATAAAAAATTACTGTTAAAACAATATTTTCTAATTAATGATATGGATAATGGTAATAGCGTGTGGTTCCATTAATTAGAATAAAGAGGGAGCATTCCATACTCACTAAGAATGGATTAACAATAATAGAATCAACTATATCAACCAGAGCATATGTGTTACATTAATAAATTAGGATTAGCTATAAAAAGAAGCTCCTTGACCATATCGTCAAACAAGAACTGGGAAGAGCTTCTTGTCCTCATTCTGGAAATTCTTTGTTTATTATCAAAATATTGTTTTAGTCTCAGAAGTTCATTTTAATTTATGTGGCTATATTTTTTATGTATTTTGTGGGAATTTAATTTTAGATAATTAATTTTAATTGATTTTTTTTGGAAGGGATAGGGGTGATGAGGATAAAGAATAATGGATCACTAGTCGATCATAAATAACAACTTCTTTTAACTGAATTTTGTTCTACCTTGACAATCATCAAATGATTATATGAGCCTCCCAGTTGAGCTTTCTCTTGCTCTTGAATTATTTTACGAACAATTTTTTTTTTAATTTAAAATAAAGAGAAATCAGTGCTTTATTTTTTTGTAAAAAAAAAAATCCTATCTTCATATTTGAGTAGGCTAATTAATTTTAGTCATGCTGAAAGAGTTAACTAAAACAATCATTCATGTTAAATAGATTGACTCATACAATCTAGCTAGGTGACTCGATCAATCTAGTTGGATCATCAAATTGGATGATTCAATCAGTCCAATTGGTTTAGTTAATTGATTCAGTCAAGCCGATTGAGTTCATCAATTCAATCAAATCGGTTAATGGCTGATGTTATACTCACAAGAGGCAATAAGAATAGTGAAAAGTTTAACAATGATTTTATTTTCAAAATAATTCCACAGCTAATCACGTATCTTTTATCTTCGACAATTCTAATTATGCACAAAGTAAATTTAAAAAAAATATATTTAATAAAACCCCTAATAATAAATTTTTGTCTTTTTATTTCCTTTCCTGAACAAAATAATTCTGACACATCCACTTTAACTTGGCTTGCCACTTTAACAACCTTCAATAGGTTAAGCAATTTGTTTTTTTGGGGAAAAAAAATAATCAAAGTTCATCATGCTCAACAGCCCTCTGCTAACAACCGACCCAGGAGCGCGTAGAACGAATTGCTCTGCTTTCTCGCTGTCAGTTGTAATTATATCTCTGTGGACAAGTTTAAACACTCCATTATTTTTTAAATAAAAAAAAAATTATGTTGTAGACTAAGAAAGAAATAGATTATATTATATATTACCTCTCGATCTTGAGGGATCGACTCTGAAGAACCTATCAAATGAACCGCAGCATTGAGCTTAGTCAATCACTGCAAAAATAAAAGTAAGACAATATAATAGAGATAATTAAATTATTAGCAAATTAGCATGAGCAATTGATCACACAACAACAACAACAACAAAAACAACTCAATAATTACATTAATGTAATGAAACGTCTACCAAACTAAATGATGGGATAAAATCATAATATCATATATATAAAACTCAAGTAATGTAAAATCATTTCTCAGCTAGTAATAAATAATTATTAGTGAGAAAAGACATATGATGAGAATGAAAATGAATTATGCATTATGTCTGTTATTCATGAAAATGAGATAAACATTTTTCTTTTTTTCTACATTTGGTTTGTATTAATTGCCTAAATAATAGGATTTTTAAAAAAAAATAACAAATCTGCAAGGCTGCAATAATAGTTATTTAAGTTTGAGTAAAAGGAATAATTATCTTCTTTTTTTTATCAAACTTTGAATTTTCAATTGACTGATTTCAATTGTACCTCTTGGAGAAATACGAATAAGTGACACATGTGAAATGTTTGGCCAATCTTCGCCTGTCTCCCTTTTGCATCTTCTTTCCAGTTGTAGGCAACACTCATCAATGAACAAAGTTTTCAGAGAACGGAGGTCCTGTAAACCCCTTGGAAGCAATCCTAATTGGCGGCAGTTGCGGATCGATAGCTGATGAAGTGATCCGAGATGTTGTAGCCATTCAGGTAAGGTCGTGAGGTTGGGGATATCCCATATGAATAGATATTCTAGCACACTGGTTGATGGTGCTGCTGTCATCAAGGATTCCAATTCATCACAACAACAAATACTTAATCTTGCCTTAATGGATCCGGATATCATCATTGCATAAGAAAGTTGATGTGAACCACTTATCCACAATTGTCGGAGCATGTGTAATAAGTGTTGCAGTTGCCCACGTAAATTCACATTCTTGCCACAAATCTCAATGTCGAACTCATGCACTGAATTCAGGATTTGTACAAGTATTCCTAGCTGCAGTGTGTCGCTGTCATGATTTTTAAGACAGAGATATCGAAGAGTGCCCATTTCATCCATAGGAAGAAATTGGAGTTCATTGCATCTTTTAATTTCCAATCTCGTCAAGGATGTGAGGTTTCTTAAGTAGCCACTTGGAAGAGATGTCATGCCCTTCATGTCCTCCAGTATGAGATGAGAAAGAGAAGTCATTCTTCCAACGCCCGAGAGTATGCTCTCACTGCAGTTATCTAGCTCAAGAAATTCAATTCTTGGAAGCCTCGGTATGTTTTTCAGTTTAGGACAACACCGAATCACAAGTTTCTTCAGCAAAGGGAACAACTCATCGACACCATCAGACTCTGACCATTCCTCTAAATTCTCCATCCATGCTAACTCCAGTTCTTCGAGGGAAGGAAAGCCTCTGATTGGTCCGTGCCCATGGAACTCAGCACCCATGTGCTCCACGCCACCCATTCTGTGTATCACAAGCTTTCTAAGAAATTGGAGATTTCCAAAATGAGGAATATGCTCACAAAAATTGCAATCTTTGAGAATAACTTCAACCAAATTTGGTAACTGCGATTCTATTAACCATGTTGGAAATTGCCGGCTCGAGTACTTGGATATATTCAACTTCTTTAAACTCGTGTTGGGGCAAAGATCATCCAGCATGCTCATGTCATTAGTGTCTGAATTATTAAAGGATAAGGATAATTCATTAAAATCTTTATTCTTCAAAATTTGTCTTCCACCACAGGAATAATTATGGAAATTCCCAGAAAATTTGATTTTCATTTCTCCATGAAGCTTCAAATCCTCAAGTTCTGTAATTGAACATGAGCCAGTTCTATTATCGCTAACAAAGTATGATAAACTTCGAAGACTAGTCAGTCCTGACAACCCAAGAGGCATGCGAGTCAAATAATCACAATGGAAATGAAGATACCAAAGGCTTCGCATATTCCTTAATTTTTTTGGTAACTCTTGAAGGGGATTCTTAGTGAGATTGAGATATTGCAAATGTTGGACAATTTATCGAAGATAGTGGAGAATTTTAGCTGAATTCAAATTACACTAAATCAATTTCAACTTATCTATCGAGAAGATTTGAGTAGAAAATCTCATGCTGCTAGCGGGGCTGGTTCAATCGTGCTTCCGGTGGTCCACATAGAGTTGGAAGCGAATATTGAGTCTGAGTCAGGATTTGAGTGTCGATTCCGCCAAGTACCCCGAGCGGATGACTAGGCTCCAGAGTGGATACCGAATGCTTTCCGATCGGGATGCAAATCATCGAATGCTTCTTCTAGTTGGGAAGTAGATCTTCAAGTCAAGAGTCGATCACCAAGTCGGGGAAAGAAGACTCTGAATGCTTCTTTTAGTCGGGAAGTGAAGACTCCAAGTCGGGAAAAGAAGCCATTGAGTGGTTCCTTCAGTTGAAAAGCGAAGAAGCCGATTGCATTCTTTAGTTAGGAAGCGAAGACTCCGAGTCGAGAAAGGAAGTCATTGAGTGGTTCCTTCAGTCGGGAAGTGAAGTAGCCGAATGCTTCCTTCAGTCAGGAAGCAGAGTCGTCGAGTCGGGAGTCGATTGCCGAGGGAGATGACGAGGCCTGCGCTCAATGCAGTTTTCTTGAAATATATTTGCCCCACCTTTGGCTGTGTTTCAAGGTTCTCTGGGGTCGTTTGTTTCCCAGGATACAATAGCAGACTGTGATCGCCACCAAGCATTAGTGAATCACGGTGAATTGAGATCGTACCCAACTGCTATCACGATGATTCTACCGAGCGAAATTGCATGATAGAGAAGGAAAAATTGGGGAATGGAGGTGGAGGAATTCTTCTGCTATTGCTTTCAATATATATCCTCTTCTTCTGTGGTCATAGTCTCCTTATATAGGAGCTTAGAGAAGAATCTGCAATCAATGGATGATTAAAGGTCATTTATTGCTTTTACTCACCAAGATCAAAACGTAAGCATCTAACCATTAATGGTCAGCCATTGTCACTCGACAATTATAGATTCTCAATTAATTAGTGATTAATTCCTCTGTTACACAAGCAAAAGTAAGCATCTGACCAACATTTCTGATCGGCATCAAGCTCATCTCTCGCGATGAACTTGCAACTAGCTGTCTATTTAACCCTTTGGTTAACGGATCTACTAGTTATCCTTTGACTTCACATAGTTAACAATGATAACTCCCATTGAGAATAGCTGTCTAATGGTATTATATCTATGACATATATGTCTAGACTTACCATTATACAGATGGATCCGTGCTCGACCAATTATCGATTGACTATCACAATGTAGACAAATTATCGGCACAGGTTTCAGTCATCTAGAAACATCTTCTAAGAATTGTTGTAGCCATTTAGCCTCTTTACTACATTTGTCAAGAGCTACAAACTCATATTCCATCGTGAATCTGGTTATAACGGTTTGCTTAGAAAATTTCCAAGAAATGACTGCACCTCCCAATGAATACATATTCACTTGTAGACTTCAAGTCTTTAATATCCGATATCCAACTCGCATCGCTGTATCTTTCAATCACAGTAAGATATCTCGTATAGTATAGTTCAAATTCACGAGAATATACCTCAAATACCTCAGTTCTTGTTATCCCTTTCTAATGTTCAACATCGGGATCACTCGTGTATCTACTCAGTTTACTTAATGCGTAGGCTAAGTATGATTGTGTACAACTTATTAGGTATATCATACTTCCAATCACTCGAGAGTACTCTATCTGAAAGACACTTTCTCCTCGATTCTTCGATAGATGTTGACTTGTATCTATCAGCATTCATGCTAACGTAGTATCACCCTTGGTGAATTTCTCAAGAATTTTATCCACGTAGTGGGATTGACTAAGAACAAGTTCTTCTGTTGTTCTAAGAATTTTGATTCCTAGAACCACATCAGCTAGGCTCATATCTTTCATATCAAATCTTGAGTTCAACATATCTTTAGTGGATTTGACTATCTTATCATTACACCCAATGATAAATATGTCATATACATAAAGACATAAAATTACATAGTCATTCTCTATGACTTACATGTAGACACATTTATCACATTTATTGATTTTGAATCCACATTCCTTCATGACATTATCAAACTTTTCATGTCACTGCTTTGGTGCTTATTTCAAGTCATATAACGACTTTACCAATCTACAAATCTTATTTTTCTATCTTAGCACAGAAAATCGCTCTATGTAGATTTCCTCTTCTAAATCCCCATTTAGAAAAAATATTTTTACATTCATCTGATGTATTTCTAGATTCCATATAGCGGTGATAATCAACAATACTCTAATGGAAGTTATTCTCGACACCGAAGAATATGTATCAAAGTAATCAAGGTCTTCTCAGTGTCGGTAACCTTTAATTACCAATCTGGCCTTGCTCTTATCAATCGAGTTATCTGATTTTATTTTCTTCTTAAAGATCCACTTGCAACCTAGTGGTTTACTTCCTGGAAGAAGATCCACAAGTTCCCAAGTGTGATTTTGCAAGACAGAGTTTATCTCAGATGCAATTGTCTCTTTCCAATGAGGTATATTAGAAGAGCTTACTGCTTATGAATATCTCTGGGGCTCACTTTCTAACATGAAAGTGATAAAATCTGTTCTGTAGAATTTTTCCACTCGAGCTCTTTTACTTCATCTAAGCTCAACCTCAATTGGTTCATCATCTTCTTCTTGTTGTTGTGTTTCATATGCCTGTTTTGAGGAACTTGCTTTCTCTTAGGTCTTATACAGAAACACATGCTCGAAGAATGAGATATTTTTCGATTCTATTATCAAATTCTTGTGTATATCTTGTATTTGTGACTCATATATCAAAAACCAATATGTAATGCTGTTATGTGCATGTCCAATAAATATGCAATCAATATTTTTTAGTCCTATCTTTTCATAAATATTTATAGGATGGTTGTTTTCCATTCCACAACTCATTAGGGCTCTTATCTATTTTCTTTCGGGGTACCTTATTTAAAAGATAATTAGCTGTTAACAAAACTCCCCCCCCCCCCGTATGAACTCTGACAGTCCAGAGCTGAATAGAAGAGCATTCATCATCTCCTTTAGAGTACGATTCTTTCTCTTAGCAACTCCATTTTGCCGAGGAGTATAAGGAACTGTTGTTTCATGTCTAATCCCATGTTCACCACACAACTCAGCGAACGATGATACATATACGCCGTCTCGGTCACTTCTAATCACCTTAATCTTATTGTTAAGTTGGTTTTTAACCTCATTCTTATAGAGAGTGAATTTCTCTATAGCTCCATCCTTACTTTTGAGAAAATACACAAAATAATATTTTGTATTATTATCAATAAAAGTGATGGAGTACTTATTCTCACCACGTGTCGCGTACCTTTTAGGTCGCATACATCGGTGTGGATTAGGACGAGTAGTTTGTTGCTTCTTTTAATATGTTGAAAGGATGACCTTATTATTTTAGCTTCAACACAAGTCTCACACTTGTATTTTGGGTCAAGGTGGAATGTAAATATGTTTTGCATGTTTATTAATCTATGCAACACATTATAGTTAACATGTCATAGTCTACCATGCTACAAACATGAAGACTCAAATATATAAGTGGAAGAACTTTCAATTTTATTTATCTTAGGCCTAATGGCCATTACATTGAGTTTGAAAAGCCCATCAAACATATAACCTTTTCCCACAAACATTCCCTTCTTGAACAGTATAATTTTATCCGACTCAAAAATAATGCGAAATCCATGCTTGCTTAATAGTGATCTGGACACTAGATTCTTCCGAATCTCCGGAACATACAACACATTGTTCAGAGTGAGGTCCTTGCCCGAAATCATCTTCAACACCACTTTTTCTTAGCCCATGATGTCCGAGGTTGCTAAGCTCCCCATTAAGAACTTGTCCTCATCTTTGACTTCTTCAAAGTTGTGAGCAGCTCCTTGTTGCAGCATATATGTCTAGTGGCTTAAGTATTGATCCACTATTACCATGGGTTTGAACCCACCAAGTTTAATTCGGAGACCACGACGTAGAGGTCGTCCATTTCTACTCCCTCGTTCAAGTTGACTTCCTGCTTCTTCTTCATCTTTCTACACTCCAAAAATTTGTGATTGACTCGGTCACAGTTAAAGCACTTCCTAGAGAACTTTTTGCTAATGCCTCCTCTGGGTCCCATTTGGAAGACTTAGGATTCTTCCGTTTTGATTTTTGACCATGCTCGACCACGTTGGCTTTTACAGTAGCCTAAGAGAACAACTTTTCCTCGGAACTCTTGTTGTCTTCCTTAATGCGAAGTCTAACAATGAGTTCTTCCACGTTCATCTCCTTCTGCTTGTGCTTCAGGTGATTCTTGAAGTCCTTCCAACTAAGAGGCAACTTCTCAATGATTGCTGTCACCTGAAAGGTTTCACTCAGAACCATACCTTTCGAGTGAATCTCATGCAGAATCACCTGAAGCTCCTGGACTTGGTTGATCATCGTCTTGGAGTTAACTATCTTGTAGTCCAGGAATCAACCCACGATGAATTTCTTGGCCCCTACATCCTCCACCTTGTACTTCTTGTCTAGGGACTCCCATAGCTCCTTAGTCGTTCTTTTCATACTGTACACAGCGTACAATGAGTCGGCAAGGCAGTTGAGGATGCAGTTTCAACATAGGAACTCAGAATGAGTCCATGTCTCCATCGCACTGATGGTTTGAACATTAGTAGCATCCTCAGCATGCTTGGGAGTTTCCTCGATCAAGAACCGAGCCAGACTTAGCGTGGTCAGGTAGAAGAGTATCTTCTGCTTCCAATGCTCGAAGTTCAACCCAGTGAACTTCTCTAGCTTTTTCCCATGATTGATTGAAATATTTCCAATCAGGGAGAAGGGAGCCTTCATGTGATGAGTCTGTTGCACCTCAATACTTTCAGTCATCATCTTAATAGAACCGAATCTGTTTTAAGATTGTTGGACAATCTTTGCCGGAGATATTAAGGAAATTTACTGAATTGAAAAAATTACAGAATTTCAATTTCAAACTTATGTGTTGAAATGACCTAAACTGATAATCTCAGGCTGCCAAGCAGGAAAGGAAGAGTTGCTCGGGAAGACTAGGCTGCCAAGCAGGGAAGGAAGAGTTGGCTTCCTAGAAGACTAGGCTGCTCGAAAATTTTTGACTAGAGGAGCCCGACTAAAAATTCCCGACTGGAGGATCCCGACTGAAAATTTCTGATTGGAGGAGCCCGACTAGAATGATGACAACCAGAGGAGCCCGACTGAAGTAGCTCGACTGGAGGATCTTGACTGAAAGATCCCGACTGGAATGATGTTGACTAGAGGAGCCCGACTAGAGTGAGCCCGACTAGAGTAGCCCGACTGGAGGATCTTGACTGGACGATCCCGACTAGAATTTGCCGAGTAGACATTGAGGCCTGCATTCAACGCAGTTTCCTTAAAATAGATTCGTCCCCTCTGGCAGTGCTTAGAGGTCACGACGGACGTTTGTTTCTTAGGATACAACGACAAAACTACGATTACCACCAAGCACTGGTGGTCGCAGCGAACTGAGAAAGAATACCCGATTGTTATCATGGGTAGACTGCCGAGTAAAAAGAATACTCGACAAAGAAGAAGAGAGGGAACATAGTGTTGTTGCTGGAAGCATCAACTAATCAAACCTATATTTTGATAAATGACAAAGGTTCAAAGTTAAGGTTTGTTGTTATCCAATGAGTCTGATTGAGTGTGTAGGAAGCTCAAGAAGAAAGTCCTAAGGGAATTTAGGCAAGGTGAAAGTCCTAGTTGAGGCTAGGCAAAAAAGTCTTGGTCAGTTGGACTGGGCAAGAAGACTTGATCAGGGAGATTGGGTAACGAAGTTCTGGTTAGAGAGATTGGAAGAAGTCTTGGTAGATCAAGGACACTGGGAAGAAGTCCTAGGGGTCAAGGACACTAGGAGGAAAGCACTAGGGGTCAAGGACACCAGGTAGGAGTCTAGACGGGTCGCAGACCGGATGTCTAGCGGAAAGTTCAGGAGGTTAAGATCGGATGCTAAGCGAAAGTCCAAACAGTTCTGGAGGTCCAGATGTTTGGAAACAGATACATTCTCCTGAGAGAAGTAGGTGAGGACGCATTCCTCGTTGAGGGAACATTAGGCGTCGGTTTGACCTAGGGTTTCAAGGAAACCCAAAAGTCAGAATCAGACAGTCCCGAGACTGTCAATAAATGTTTTCTATGTTATATATATTTTGTCTGTGCTAACTTTGTGATGCAGAAAACATAAGCCTATAAATGCTAAACCAGACACCTGGAAGGATCTAGGTACCCCAAGCCAAACCGAGCACTTCAAAGGGATTGAGGCGCCTCAATGACCTCGGCGCGAGGCGAGATGAGGTGGCATCCTTTGGTTGGTCGGCGCACATCAGCAACCAGGCGCCTCAAAGGGATTGAGGTGCTTGGGTTGGGATAGACTCATTCTGAGTCACACTGCGGCCAAATCCAGCCATGTCAGCACTCGAGGAGTCTCAAAGGGATTGGGGCGCTTGGACGAGGATAAAAACGCAGCTAACCCGGATCCGATCAGATTGACTCCGAATAGAGGCGCCTGGATGAGTCAATAAAAGAACACTTTGACTAGCAGCTCCAAATAAGATTTTAATACGACTTCCGTGCTTGCGTGCTGCTCCAAAAACTACTCTACGATGCCAAAATGCTCCTCCTCCAACCGACGCTCAAGTTACTACATTCTTCAAGTTGTTGATATAACTGTTTCCAAGTTTATTGCACTTTATATTCAATATCTTTGTACTCGCTGAGCTTATAGTGAATTGCCCATCGAAAGCACTCATACGGGTGCGGGCCTTGGACTAGCCGTCGTCGGACGGTGAACCAAGTAAAAAAGAAAGTCTTAGCATTGTTTCTTATTCCGCTGCGTACTTGAGATTTCGAAAAATGTGAAAAAGCGACACGTGCTATTCACCCCCCTCTAGCGCTCTTTTCGATCCTACAGCTGGGATTGGTTTACATTCATGCTTTTCACTGATCAGCACCACCGCGCAAATTAGGACATTGTGATTTCTATTTGACTAGGCAATCATGTTGTTATTCCTGTGACCATTCAGTATATACTGTTGGTGCAATTTGCACTAAAAGTATAACCCTAAGGTTTTGATGTATGACCAAAGGTTAAAGTTAGACTGTTGTTTTAACACATTAAGCTAAGTGTGCAGGGTTGACTAACTTGACGGATCTAGAGGGCCAGACACCAGGCAGAAGTCCAGATGTTCGATTCT
>JBBUKS010000002.1:9035261-9062013 GCA_038050645.1 Hedychium gardnerianum | reverse complement strand
ATCCGAAGGGTCGTGGGCCTTGGAGTAGGAGTCGGCGAAGGCTCCGAACCAAGTAAAAATAATTGTGCACTTTCTTTCCATTTTTTTTCCACTGCGTACTCAAAAGTTTTCCGAAGAATTTTAAAAACCGCGAAAAAGATAAGTTTTTTAAAACACGTGATTCACCCCCTCCTCTCACGTGCCCTCGATCCTACAATCACATGAGTCAAAATATCATAAAATTGCCTATTCCATAACCAATTAGGAGATTAATAACTAAAGGGGAGGATGTTGAATTTTTTGAATGAACTTATAGACATTTTACCTAAAATGAAAAGGTCGAGATATCTAACTATGATTTTATCAAAACTTATCTCAATGTGGTATAATAGAAAGGGAAGTATAAGGAAGTACATAATGGAGATGTCTAATCTCACCATAAACACTAAAATTAGAGACATGTGAAAATATATTAGTACATTTTATCTTGATATCTCTTCCTACATAATTCACTCATTTTAAGATAAGTTATAATACTCAAAAGAGATAGTGAATATTAAATGAGCTTGTGTAAGAGGAGGAGAAACTGAGGCATGAGACATATGCGAGTGCTCACTTAGCATCCATTTCTCAAGGTTTGAGAAAGAAGAGAAAAAAGACCAATATTGTGGGAAAAGGTAAGCAAACTGTAGATTCTGGGGCTTCTGACCATAATGAGCAAAAAAAACAAGTGGAAGAAAGATCATATGAAGAAAGATTGCCCTAAGTACGCTAATTAGTGTGTTAAGAAAGGTAAGTTTCTCAACTTTGTTAGTTCAGAAAATAACTTAGTTATTGTATTTATTAACACTTTGTGGATATATATTGATGCTACTACTCATATAAATGTCAGTAAAGTTGTCTTAGGAGTCGACTACAGTTTGATGATGAAAAATACATCTATACGAGAAATAACAAGAAAGTTAAAGTAGATGCAATATGTATTTTTAGGCTTTATTTAGGAATCAATATTTTTCTTGATTTGGATAATACATTTATTGTACTGTCTTTTAAATGAAATTTAATTTTTATTTCTTATTTGGATAAATTAGGTTATTCTTATTCATTTTGAAATGAATTATTCAATATTTTTTTAAAATTTAGTGTTAATTGAAAATGATTCCGTAATCGTTAAGTTATATAGATTAAACACCTTTAACTCCTAATGATAATGAAATAATGCATAACATAGGTACACACAAAATTTGATTAATGAGAATTCATTGATATTGTGACATAAATATTTAGGACACATATCCAAACAAATTCTAGAAAGGTTGATATTACAATGAATTCTCGATTCCCTTGACATGTTAGATTTTGATGTTTGTTTAAAGTGTGTTAAGGAAAAAATGACTAACAAAAAAATAAGGATGCAAGCCTATATAGTGACGTCTTAGATTAATACATGCAGATATAGATAAATCATTCCCTAAGGCATCTTGGATTAGACACACATATTTTATTAGTTTTATAGATAATTATTCTCGATATGGCTATTTATATCATATCCATGATAAGTCGCAATCCTTGGACACATTTAGAATTTTCAAAAGTAAAGTTAAAAATTGACTAGGTAAGAAAATTAAGACTGTCAGATATGATCGTGATGGTGAATACTATGATCGATATGACGGATCAGGTGAACAACATACTATTTGTGAATTATTTTGTTCAGTGTGGGATCGTAGCTTAATATACCATGCCAGACGTTTCTAGTGAGAATAGTATAGCTGAGCGACGAAACTAAACCCTAAAAGACATGATAAAAAGTATGATGATATTTTTCTTTACTAGAGTCTTTATGGGGTGAAACACTCAAGACGACGGTGTACCTATTTAATAGAGTACTTAGTAAGATAGTGACTAAAATCACATATGAGTTGTGAATGATTAAGAAGTCTAGTATTAGACATTTACACATTTGAGTTTGCTTTTTTTTATTTGAGTCTTTGTGAGGTGAAGCAATCAAGATGACAGTGTACCTATTTAATAGAGTACATAGTAAGACAGTCACTAAAATCACATATGAGTTGTGAACGAGTAAGAAGTCCAACATTAGATATTTACACGTTTGAGTTTGTCCAACTGAGGTTAGGCCTTATAGGCCTAATGAAAGATAACTAGATTTTAGAACTATTAGCTACATTTTGTAGGTTACTCTAAAATGTCTACATATTTAAATTTTATGACGTCTCAAACATGTCCTTTTCGAGATGGATAATGCCAAATTTATTCAGGACAGTGGGAGCAGTAAGATTATAAATATATCTTTTGAGGAGAAAAGCATTAGTGATCCTACAATGATTACTACAGGTGCAATATTAGTATGATATATATATAGTTGGAGTAGTGAATCAAGATATTCTCGTGCTACCTCTAATACAAATGGCGAGACCTTCCACTCATGTTGAGGTATTGCCTCACATGGATGAGCAAATACCCCAATATCACCTTAAACACAAGTGTCTTCAAGGAGATTTATTAGGGAAAGGGGATCAACAATTTCCCGTGATTATGTTTATCTTTAGGAGCATGAGTTTGACATAGGGTTGGAAAGTGATTATATATCTTTCTAAGTAGTCAAATAATACACTAACTTCGAAAGGTGGATCGAATCTATGAGGGAAGAATTGAAGTCTATGATAAACAATGACATTTTAGAACTTGTAGAATTACCTGAAGGAGCAAGGTCTGTTGGTTGTAAATGATTATTTAAAACTAAATTGGATTCGCTGGGAAATGTCGAAAAGTATAAGGTTCAACTTGTTGTCAAGGGATTCACTCAGAAGGAGAATATTGATTACTAGGACACATGTTTGCCTGTTTCGATAAAAGATTCCTTTAGGAAAATCATGACACTTGTGACTCATTTTGATTTATAGCTATACCAAATGGATATAAATACTATATTTCTTAATAGAGAAATTGATGAGACTATATATATGATACAACTAGAGAATTTTGAGTCTGAAGACTCAAAACACCTAGTATGTAGATTAAAGAAGTTTATTTATAATCTAAAGCAGACGTTAGCGATACTAAAAATTTGATCAAATAGTTATTTCATTTGGTTTTAAAGAGAACCTCATTGATCAATGCATATACGTCAAGTTCAATAAGAGCAAGTTTATTATAATCGTCTTGTATATGGATGATTTTTTACTAGCAAAGAATAATAAAAGTTGATTGCATTAAATCAAGTCATTTTTATTAGTTGTTTTTGTAATGAAATACCTTGATTTTATTATAGACATACAAATATATCTGATTGTTCAAAGGGTATTCTTGAACTTTAAGAAAATGCCTATATTAAAAAGGTGCAAAAATGATATGACATGCAAAACTGTACACCTGGTAACACACTTGTGGTAGAGGTGACAAATTTAGTTTACAGAAATGTCCATGTTTTGAACTTGAAATAAAAGAGATGTAAAAATTCTTTTATGCATTAGCTGTAGGGAGTCTCATGTATGCTCAGATTTGTACACGTTTAGATATAGCGTATATAGTAGGGATATTAGACAGATATTTAAGTAACCTAGGAGCGATGCACTGAAAGTTGTGATGCGAGTGTTGTGGTATTTGTAAAAAACTAAACAATTTATATTAATGTATCAGAGGTATGGTCACTTGGAGGTGATTGAATATTCCAACTCCGACTTTGCTAGATGTCTGGATAAAGTTGTCAGACAGGTCAATCCATGGCGGGGCGGGCCGACCCGGGGCGGGCCGACCATTTAGTGGGGCAGGTCGACCCGTTATCTTAGCGGGTTAGGAAATCCCCAACCCAACCCAAGACAGGTCGCGGGTTAGGCGGGCCAACTCACGGGCCCACCAAAAAAAGATAATAAAAAATATAAAAAATTAAATTTTTTAAGTTTGGGTTACAGATTAGGCAAATTATATCATACTTTAAAAAGAAAGGATACTCCCATCAGTTTCCTTGTCTCTTAATCAATTTGGTTGCATTTCATAAGCATGTTTAGATGCATCATTTGCACCATAGCGCATTCAATATTTGTGACAGACTTTGCATGAGCATGCTATCAAATTTTTAACTTGTTTATTATTACAATATGTTTGTTTTAGTGGATATGTTTGGGATAAAAATGTTGATGGTTATTTTTTCAGATAAATTATACAATATTATTGATATTAAATGTCATACCATAAGATGATGAAATCCACAAGCTCATTGAATTTTCCACTTTAGTTTTAAGTTTTAAAGAATTTTTTTCCTTAACCCGCGGGCCAACCCAAGCTCGTCGTGGGCCAACCCACACGGGTTGTAGGCCTAGGCAGGTTGACCCACCTTTAAATGAATTGATAAATTTTTAACCCAACCCGCTTAAATTATTGGTGGGACGGGCCAACCCGACGGGCCTAACCCAAATTGACGGCACTATGTCAGGATAGCAGAATGTACGCTTCATGCTATATGTACATGCTTGTTGGAGAAATTATATCATGAAAAAACATCAAACAGATGTTAATAGTCACTTATACTATGGAGGCAGAATAATAGCTTGCTACGAAGCATCTAATCACGAAATTTGATTGTCGATCTTCATCATAATATTGCAGATCATTGATGATATTGACAAACTACTGAGGTTCAACTATGATAATAAAGCCGCAGAACTTTATACTAAGAACAGTCGTAGCTTGTCGAAGTCAAAACACATCGATATCAAGTTTCTAACGGTTAAAGAAAGAGGTCAGAGTGGCCAGGTGACAATATAACATATTAGCATATATTCTATGTTAGCGGATCCGCTGACCAAGGGCTTGACGCCTAAGGTATTTCATTAGCATGTGATGAATATGAGAATTATTCTTTTGGAAGAGGTACCCATTTAGTGAGAGTCAATATTCAGTCTTTGATGTTCTATTTTAATAAACACATGCATTTTTTTTATTGTACATACATAAGTTTGAAACATATATGTGTGTTTAATTTTATCACTCTGAACTAAAGTTATCTTGATTACTCTTACAATTTTTTGTATATGGGAATTGTAAATATAATGTTGAACTTTGTTTGGAGTCGTAAAAATTAGATCATGATTTGCTACAATGGTTTAGCATAAAATATTTGCAAATATGATTAGAACCCTTATTTTGGATCATCGGGAGGATCAATTGAGAATTGACATGTGAAAATCACATTTCATGCAATTCTCATATTACACATCTATATCTGATCTATATTATTAATGACATTGACATTGTGATTACTGTTAGTGTTTGTTACAATTATAGTAATTATGACCTATTTAGTTTTATATTAATGAAGTTAATGAACCAGATTGTTCTTAAGGAATATTTTTATCCATAAAATTTGACATTGTTGAGCTCAACTAAGATTATACTTGTGTGTTATATATAGAATCATATATATCATAAGTGAGAGATTATTTAATTTAATTTGTCATTTGGTGGACTTGCATGTTGTTTTGTAACACACAATTTTTTTTGTCATTACGGGCAAACAAATTAAGTGATCTAATCAATGTTAATTACGGATTTGTATTATTGGATGTAGTTTATATGTATAGAATCCGTTAACCTGTATTTTGTTATTATTGATCGGTTGATAACATAATCATACCTACTACTATATATATAAAGCATGATCTCCGTAGAATTGGGTAACTTGAGATCTCCTTGTTTTCCATTGATGAGGAGAGTACGACATGGTCACTTTAGTTCCTATGAAAGATCTGCCTTCCATTTCTTTTTCTCAGGATCATCGGATTTCGAGGACGAGGTTGAGACAATGACGAATCCGTTGTATTCAAGTCGTATTTTTTTTTGGCCGTCGTCTATTTCATTTAAATTAATTTCTACTATAAAATTTTCGATGTTAACTAGTTCCTGTGCATGATTATTTTCGAGTTCATATTGATGCTAGAATTTTGATGTTAGAATTTATTGATGCTTGTTTTCTTATTGCTTCTTCTGTGACTGCTGTGGTTTTCACCTTCACTTGGGTCGTCAGTGGCATAGATAGTCCTAGCTTGCGATGACAAATGTTGGTGATATGTCCATGACATTGGTAAGCGACAGGAAGGGGAATGAGAGTTCTGATGTCATACCACTAGGGCATTAAATGAATCCAAGGTTCATAAGTAAATTTGATATTTAACTTGATATGAATTTATTTATATTCATTAAATATACACGAAATTAATTAAATTA
This sequence comes from Hedychium gardnerianum, assembly GCA_038050645.1. NCBI lineage: Eukaryota > Viridiplantae > Streptophyta > Magnoliopsida > Zingiberales > Zingiberaceae > Hedychium > Hedychium gardnerianum. The sequence continues at coordinate 9,055,791 of JBBUKS010000002.1, read as the reverse complement.
ATAAACTTAAATATCTTATTATGAATATATGTATTCAATTTATTAATATTTATAAAAAAAATCATGAACTGTTCGTGAATAATATTGATGTTAATATTCATGAATAAAGTTTGTCAATCATTTCATTAATAAATCTCTTATAAAAATTATCAATAAACAAAAAAAAAACTCTCTCGAAAAGAATAAATAAGTTTGTAATAGTGAGGCTGATCAATCAAACAAATTTAAAAATATAAAAAATTTAAATGATCAAACAAACTCAAATTGAGTGCTAGCTTAGTAATATCCAAATGAATCAAGCTTAAATACATAAAAAAAATCAAGTTAAACTTAAATAATCTAAATCATTTTATGCTCGACTTGATTTAACTCGATTAGCTTATCAAACAAATTCGAAAAACAAAAAGTTTATCTCGACTTGGCTTATTTACAAACCTACACACAAGAGTGACAAGCAAGCTATGAAGTGTGAACTGTGGAACATAGAGCACTCTACTAACTTTTGCTAGGAAGTGTCTCCTTAACAAGCTCTGGCTTGTTTTTCCCTGTCCTTGAACTGGTCGAAAAGCCTAAAAATGCTGCTGTCATTTGGAGTTGACAGCAAAGGCCAATCGAATTCTTTATCCGTTACTTGTTCTGAGAAATGACAGTCAGTTTTCTCCATTTGTGGATGTGCGCCAAGCAATGTTTTGGACAACAACTGCTTGCTCTCTGTTCCTTATGTTTGTCGTTGTTGTCGTCGCTACTGCTGTTGTTAGGAAATGCTACCTAGTTATTTGATTACTATATCTAGTCTCAAGATATGGAAAAGTTCTTTGGTATGCAAGTTTACAGATATATACTTTACCTTTTATAGTTTTTTCACTAAGGTCAAGCCCGAGCATCTAGGATGGTTCCTCGTATCCGGGCCTTTGTTTGGGTTAGGATTGAATTAGCTCATGTCGTCATGCCTTGCCATATGAGTCACATTGGACGGGCACGGGCACGGGCACGACTGATTGACACATTTTCATTCAAGGTTTAAAGGTGTAGAACTTAACTAATATTTATTTGGTCTAGTAGTTAATAAGTTGGATTCATAGAAAGAACTTTTAGTCAAAAGTTGGATTTTAATCCATATAATAATTATTATTAAAAGGAGTTAACCTTATGGATTTCATTGAGAATAATTTCATATAATTAAAAAAAAACATTTCTAAAACCATTGAATTTGGAGTCTAAAGATGTGAAAGAGGAAAAAGAGGGGACTCTTCTAGATTAAAGGAACATTAAGAGTCATGGAAGAACATTTGATTGATTGCATCTTTTTCTTCTTGGTAACTTTATTTTCTTGCTTTGACAATGAAAAAATATATTTCGATAAAAAAATAAAATTCTTGATCACTTTAAGTTGGTTGATTTCGTTAGAAATTCATACCGTGATTTTTAGAGGAGTATTTGTATAAGAGTTTTAAAATCTAGGGAGTAAATTAATAACTTCAAAAATAAGAGTCTCTTAGAGAATTAAGTAAAGGGGCAAAACTAAATAATCTCTTTTTAAGTAAAGTGTAGGCATTGTCCAAGGTTCTAGTAATTAATAATCTTATTATATTCAGATTATAAAAAGATCTTGAAAATTATAAATTTTATTTATATATATATTAATCTTTTTCTTCGTGAAGATACTTATAATTCATTCACGAAGAATTATTATTATGTATTAATTTGGATAAAAGTCAAAATGGATGTCTTTGTTTTTTCCAAAATTATTATAAGAACGTTTTATTTTAATTTTGTTATTAAATGAATGTCTTATCCTACCATACTTATTATTATTATTCATATATTATCTTCTACCTAAATCTATAATAATTATAATATATCTATTATATCAATTATAATTTCATAACTATTAAAATATATATTTAACCTATTAAAAAATATTCACGATTTTATAATTATTATAATATAAATTTAATTTTATTTATCTATCATTTATATTATAATAACTACGAAATCGTAATTGAAATCATAATTATTATAATATTAATATGTATAATTATTATAATCCGTCTAATTGATTTAAAATTTATATTAGATATTTAGATGAAGATAATAATGAGAATGATATTGAATAATGTTAGAAGATAATTAAATAATTATATACGGTACCTTTCATGAACAAAATCAAGTGGGACTTCTTTTAATGACTTAAAAAACAGAGAGTATTTTTTTTTTATTTTTACGCATTAATTTTTTGATAAAGTTCTATTAAACAAATTACAATTATTATTTTAATTAATGCTATTTTTTTTATTGTTAAATAAAAATAAGCCTGCCACAGATTACTGATTTCGCTATCTAAACTATCTAGTTATAATAAAAAACCGTCTACTTTAGTTGTAATCAAAGACTTGTCCTTTGTTGATCATGAGAAGGCACCCCAGCCACGACGCCTCCTACTGCTGCTCCTCCGCCGCCGCCGCCCTTCTCCTTCTGCTTCCCGCCACTCTCTTCTCGATCTCCGGCGGAGCCGACACCTTAAACCCAGATCTACCTCTTCTTGACGATGGAACCGCCACCTTGATTTCCGCCGGTGGCACTTTCCGGCTGGGATTCTTCAGCCCCGGCGGATCCACCAACCGCTACATCGGGATATGGTACAACAGGATCCTCCCCCAAACCGTCGTGTGGATCGCCAATCGCCGTAGCCCCATAACCACCCGCTTCGGCAACCTCTCTTTGACCACCACCGGGACGCTCGTCCTCACCGACGGCAACTCCAGTATCCTCTGGACTTCCGGCGCGCAGGATTCACCCCTATCGAATCCCGTCGCGCAACTACTCGAAGATGGAAACTTCGCCGTCCATGAATCCGGCAACGGTGGCCCTGACGGTTTCGCGTGGCAGAGCTTCGACTTCCCGACGGACACGCAGCTTCCGGGCATGATATTGGGGCGAAGGAGGCTCAGAAACGGGACCGACCTTGACATCAACATCACGGCCTCGACGAGCGATAGCGATCCCACTCCGGGCCGATTCGTCTACGGCCTCGATTTGCGGGGAGACCCGCAGCTGTTCATTTGGTCCGGGACGGAGCAGTACTGGCGCGCGGGGCCGTGGAATGGCCGGTGGTTCAGCGGCGTTCCGGAGATGGTGGACACAGCCAACGGACTCCTGAGGTTCGATGTTGGACCCAATCAAACGACCTACTTTCGCAGCGATCAGTCTTCTGCTCTGTTGAGATTCGTCATAAATTCTTCCGGCACTCTACAGCTCAATGTGTGGTTAGAAAATCGGCAATCTTGGAATAGGATTTGGTATGCTCCCAAGGATCTATGCGATCCTTTGTCGTCCTGCGGCCCCAATGGCTATTGCCGCCAAATCATCACGCCACAATGTGTGTGCTTGCAGGGGTTTCACCCGCGTAGTCCCGGAAACTGGCAACTCCGAGATGGGACGGGTGGTTGCCTGAGAACGACGCCGTTGGATTGCCGGAATGGAACCGACGGGTTCGTCACCCTAAGAAACATAAAACTACCAGATACCTCGAGGTCGACGGTGAGCGCAAGCTTGAGCCTTGACCAGTGCAGGTCTTTGTGCTTCAATAACTGCGACTGCACAGCTTATGCTGCCTCAAACATCAGCGACGGTAGCAACGGTTGCATAACGTGGACAACCAATCTCACCGATATCACAGTGTATCAAAGTAGCGTAGGACAAGATCTTTATGTCAGGCTCGCGGCAGCTGATTTAGGTGCGTTCTTATCCACTTAGTTTGAACAGATTGAATGCTCAATTTTGTATTTATACAACGAAGTTTATACATCTTCCAGAGTCTGAGCCTTCATCTGATCATCCTCGTCGGAATCATTTCGTTGTTATCATTGTTACTCTTGCTGTGGCGATTGTTCTCCTCTCCTGTCTTGCTTTCTGCCTTTGGAGGAGGAGGAAGAAGAGAGGTACCCTTAATGCTTATTCTTTTAACTAGTTTCAATTTTTTTTCACAATTGCCTGGAGAACATCAATTTATCAAATTTGTATTATATTTGATATGTTTGTAGGTGCTGATATTATTGAAGCAACAGAAGAAAATGACTTAGACCTTCCATTATTTGACTTAGGCACAATTAGAAACGCAACATTCAATTTCTCATCACAGAACAAGCTCGGCGAGGGAGGTTTTGGCCCAGTATACAGGGTATATAGATTATTATGAATTGTTTCATAAATTTTATTGTTGGTTTTCTTGCTTTTACCTAGAAAAGATATCTTACTGTTTATTTTGATAGAAACAACTAAGATGTCTAAAATGACTGGGTGCAGGGTAAGATAGGGGAAGATCAAGAAATAGCCGTGAAGAGATTGTCTAAGACATCAACTCAAGGTTTGAATGAGTTCAAAAATGAGGTGACATTGATTGCAAAACTGCAGCACAGAAACCTTGTTCGACTTCTTGGTTGTTGCGTTCAAGAAGAGGAGAGGATATTAGTCTATGAATACATGCCTAATGGAAGCTTAGATATCCTCTTATTTGGTTAGTAAAATTCTTTTGTGCTCATTGCATTATACATATTCGTTTCCATTTGATTCAAGTATATCATATTGATTATTATATCAATTCCTTATTTATATATTGAGCCCCTGGTTATCTAAAACCATGAGATGTTATATAGCCTTGAGGTCATAACTGCTAGTAGTTCTTTTCCAGATAAAAAGAAGAGAGAAGTTCAATGGTAGATTATTCCTAATGATTTGGAAGAAAAAGCCTGCATTATTTGATATATCTATATATATTTTGATAAACTATATGGAGTGTATGTGTGATCCATGTATGCTTTACAACTTAGAAATCTCCCCTTAGTCCCTAGGGGTGGTGTATGTGTGGTATATGAAAATTCAGTTAACAAAATCAGATAGAATGTTTATTGTTTTTATAAAAAAATGTTACAAGGTTTATTTTTTTAGAAAATGCATAAAACTAGGGCTGTTTTTTATTCTACTTTTTATATCAGGAGTATGAGATTATTAGAGGGAATGGAGGGAACATTTTGAAGATGAAGGAGATACATGGGAGACCCACAACTCCAGGGTAGTGCATGTAGTCTACTCTATTTTTGGCTCAAAATGACAAGATCATAATTATGCATTAAATTTTAACCTAGACATCTGCCCAACTTTTTTAGATTTTACTTCCAGCTTTTTTTGTCAATGGAAGATAGTTAAGACAATTTACTTTGAGTTGAAATCTATTAGCAAACTGTATTAATAATCTCCCTGCATTAGATATTCAAGAACTTGATCAAATAATAAATTTATTATTATTTTTTATTTAGATGAAGTTAAAGGCACTATCTTGGATTGGCAAACAAGATACAACATAATAGTTGGAATTGCTCGAGGACTTCTTTATCTGCATCATGATTCTAGATTTAGAATCATCCATAGGGATCTCAAAGCTAGTAATATTCTTCTTGACAAGGATATGGATCCCAAAATATCAGATTTTGGCATGGCTAGGATATTTGGAGGGGATGAATCAGAAGCAAATACCAGGAGAGTTGTTGGAACATAGTAAGTAGTTATATTTGTGCTTTTTATTAACTTTATTTATCATTGCATATGGATAGTAGAAGAAATTATTATAATTTTATAATTATTATTGCAGTGGATATATGTCACCTGAGTATATCATGGATGGAATCTTTTCAATGAAATCAGACGTATTTAGTTTTGGTGTGTTGGTGCTTGAGATTATAAGTGGCAAAAAAAACAGAGGAGTGTATCATGCGTCACACAATTTGAATCTTCTAGGACATGTAAGTGCAAGAAACATTCTTTATCCTTTATACAAGTGGTTTCCCCTTATCATTATAATTCTAACCAATTGCATTTTAGATATGGAACGTGTGGAAGGAAGGCAAATGTTTGGATTTTGTGGACAAAAACAATGGATATTCGTTTTCAGAGATTGAGGTCTTGAGGTGCATAAAAATCGGACTTTTGTGTGTTCAAGAACGGGCGGAAGATAGACCAACAATGCTTTTAGTGTTGACGATGTTGAGTAGCACCGGAAATATTGCTCTCTTGCCGGAGCCTAAGCAACCGGGTTTCTTTGCGAAACGAGTCTTGATGTCGGAAATTCACTCATCATCATCACTGACAATGAGCAATCATCAAGACTCATCCGCCAGTAACCAAATAACAATCACGAATATAGAAGGTAGATAGGAGTTGGTCATTTCTAAATGTACTAGAATGGATAATAAAATATAATGCGTAAATAATATAGGCATTTTTGTAGTGGCAGTTGTACGATGTAAATCTTTTGGCATAAATAGCAGTAATTTTGTTTGGTATAAATGATGAGCTCATATGTGTAGAATAATTTTCCTACTCTCTAGAACTTGAATCAGAATGTTCAACAACCGAGTTAGTAGATTAGCAAAGTGATTTTGATATTGATAAACAAAGTAACATTTCCTAAAGCCAAATCTAAGTTAGATAATTGAGAGTGATCCACCTTCATATATCTTTTCAAAAAGGAATAATTAGTTTATTTATTTTTTTATAAGGAAAATTTAGTAATGAATTAGTAGACATACACTATTGGTCAGGATGTTATATATCTAAATACATGTCTTTGTATCTTAATGAGCATCCGATCATCCATTTAAGATACATCATACAGGACATAGTCAACATTTTCGGCTTAGTAATCATACCATTGTCTCTAAATTCTACCTTGTTTATGAGTCAACAACTAAACAACAAAGCTATGTTTATCTATTTTTTCTTATTATTGTAATTTCATTTATCATTTTGGAGTAATTTGTCTAAAAAATCATAATAATTTTTTTATTTATTAGTTGACATCAAATATTTAACCTACGTTGATTAATTTTAGGATGATCGATTCGATCCTATAAAAAAATTTATCGATCATCATGATAAATCGTAAAACATTCATAATGAACGAGCCACTTAACGTTCTTAAATCAACAACCTATTAAGAAAAAAAATATTCATTAATTTACTAAAAAATTGAAAAGATATTATGTAATTTTGGATATTTTTTGTTATTCATAAGTATATTTGACTTGTAAATTATTATTATTACTATTATTTGAAAAAAAAAAACTAACTTATGGATGAAAATGTTGTGTTGACTTTGACTATGTCTCCATCTTGATTGTACAATCAAGTTTCCATAATCTACAAGCGCTTCAACTTCAACCTTTTTTTATTCCACTTTCATTGCGATTGTCCCTAAAATTCCAAGTTTGAAAGTGAAATTTCCTTGATAATCGGGTAGACTTTACACCATATATCTCTTAAGATCATTTTCCACCACAGGCACCTACCCCAAACAAGTGAATCATAAAAATTCCAAATTGTTCATTCAAAAAACTAGTTCTTGGGCTTGACCATTTCAATCATCTAGTCAAATTGGATCATTCCTATACCGATTGAAGTCAAACTTTATGACTATACGGCCGAACTTTGCTTCTCGCCAGATTTTTATTCGAAATATAAATGCGGTCAATCCTCGATCATGTAGTGGTTGTTGCTTTCAAAAGTTGGAGATTGAGGTCTCGCGAGAGAAAGACAATACGGGAAAACTTTTATTGTGGAGTTCTTCAGCACTTAGAATTAAATTGGAAGTATTTTTGTGAGTCCAATTTGGGTGAGCTAAACATACATTCAAACACCTTGTTGCACAAGTTGAATAAAAACTTACATTTCACCTTGCGATCGGGTTAGTTGAGCTTGCGGTTACTAGGCAAGCAAATCAAGCTATTAGGGGAGGACCGGGTGGGTCAAGTTAGTCTAGGAGAGCCAAGCAGACTAGTAAGATCAGACGGGTCAAATGGGTCATGCAGACCAAGCTAAGTGCACTGACCAAGTTGAGTGGATTGAGTCAATTGGGCACTAATTAGTCAAGTCAAAATTGGTTAGGTTGGTCAGGCAAACCACTCAAGATAGTTGATTGGTCTGATTGAGAGAGGTGGCCACTCGTGAACTGGTCGAGTCAATGAGGTTATTCATGCTATAGAGGTGGAATATTTCATCCCATTCCATGTTTTAAGCAACAGAATGGGTGGAATAGAACCCAATCATTCTTCCAAATGTTCATCACACCAACAATTAACCATTATAATGGAATCAGTCAGGAATAAACCACTTCAATACCTTTTCATTTCCATTCCAACCTATCAAAGATGGCCTGAACTTGTGATTTCAACAGCAAAATAAAATTGATAGCACTTATTTAACGCGATAACCTTGTCTGGAAACAATTCCTTCCAATTCGAAAATTAAAGAGAGAAAGAAGGTTTTAAACTGTGTTCCATATAGTCCTAGAGGAGCACCAGTTTGCAACAAGATGTATGGAAATGAGATTCCAACATACAAAAGCACAAATTCTTACTGAGATTACAATAACCTGGGCTATAATTATCTGAATTTCATATGGTATATTACTGAAGCTTAATACACAAAATCATGGAACAGTGATCAATATTATACGCAAGGCAACTGAAGGGCATCGACCAGCAAGCTAAAACTACAACAAATCAGTTGCACATCATATCAGAAGTTGCAAGCAATGCGCAGATTGCACAGAGGTACAGCCTTGATCGTGGAGGAGAGGAGCATGTTACCATGAGGTTACCATGGCATACAACAGCTTCCAACGTTTAGTTCGCCTTTCCGAGACATCCATTGGGCCTAAAGGTTGCACCGAGGGATGTTACATTCAATCATAGTTCCCAAAGAACTAAAATGTAAAATTAAGTTATACATTCACATTGCAAATATGTCCTACATTTTATGCTTCCCACTAAAGCAATAAAAACATCTGCAGATAGGAGTTAAGTAGTTGATTAAAATAAAATGGCGTAGCTAAGAATTTTTTCTTATCTCTTGTTTAATTATCCAGAATAATTCTATTCGAATAGAAATTGAAATAACATTACATGAATTGACTTAGGATGATTATAATGGATTGGTAAAAGTTAATCAGTATGAGTTTGTATATGGTTTTCATTAGTATGGGAGCTAGGAATGAATAAAATAACCATATTGATATGGCAAATGAGTATTTCCAGATAAATGAATAAAAAAACCATTTAATGTAACATTTCTATATCAATTCCATTCATTTTATCTGTTTCTTTGGATCCATATAATCAAATAAACCCAGATTTGAACACAAATAAATTGATTATGCAAGTGCTTCTATCCGAGTCATTTCAAATCTTTAATAAAATAATATGGGCACAGGCAGTTACACTTGCTATCATAGTTCATGTAATTGAAATATAATTGTTTATCATCATAATCAATGTTTTTGACAACTATTTCTCATCCCTCTATGAGCTTATCACTAGTGTATGTTATCGAAATAAAATAGACGTTGTAAAGTAGAACTAATGGTCAGAAATTAGAATATGATGGTCCATAAAAGCAGTGCACTGATTAATGATTATGGTGGTTGGGGGCAGGCCCAATAAATACATAATTGTCCCAGCTAAGGCATCTTGTTGGACAATCATAAATTATAGAATGAAGTAAAGAATACATTTAGCGAGCCAATTTGTATCCCCTTGTTATTCTGTTTCCCTTCATTCCATCTGTTTCTTTTGATTACAAATAAATCCAAAAAAACAACTTACAGATTTAACACAATTTAGTCCTTTTGTCCGAGTCATCCAAATTTTCTAAAAAAACTGGGCGCACGAAAATATGTTGAAGACCCACAATGAATGAAAAAACTCTTATTGAATGAAAATTATGAACAGACAAAACATATGAACTCTTATAGTCTTATTGAATGCACTTGCATATATTTTCAACAGGTTGCATAAAGAATCAGGTAAGTTCATTTGCATCTCCAAATTACTTTCAATTAAATGACATGAGTACATGACTTTCCAAATTCAATTATGCGTAAATGTATCATGCAAATTCAACCTAGAAAGTGTCATTACCAAGAAGAAACTTTTACCTGTCAAGCACAAAATTTTTAAGCTTGAAAGACTCAGAAAGAATTCATCTCAAGGCAGTAAGTCCTCCTCTTCATGAGCATCTTCGTTGCTGTTCTATATGGCTCTTCAAAGCAATCTTGGATCCAGCAACTATCTGAGAACTCATTGGAACCTGCGATGCAACCACCTACTTCCCTCGGCCGCTCATCACTTGGTTTGATGGCCAACAGGGTTGCACCGTTCAGCACAAACCCTCCAGGCAACTCAAGCTGGTGGGCATACCACAGGCGCATGCTTAGCGCTGGCAAAAGGGTCCGCTGCGAGCTCCCTGAGGCCACCACTGCTTTTAACCTTAGTTCTAGCAGCTGCCGCCGGTCCATGGTCAGCACTCCTTGTCCATCAGCATCCGTCAGAACCAAGCACTCCAAATGCTCATGGTCGACCACAATAGGATGGAAAATATAATGGCGTGCCGATGCAGCAATCAACGAGCTAATGGTCCATACGACCCTCCGCTTTAAGCTTCCATTGGTGTAGAACGACTCCGGAATGCTCTCACAATCATCACCTCCACAAGCATCATCGGAACTAAGACCGAGGCTAGGATTCGCGGATTTAGGGGAAATGGATGGTGAAGAGGCCACGGAGGAGGCGCCGAGGATGACGCAACGATCAAGGGTGGATCCGAAGTCGGCCCTCCACTTCAAGAGGACGCCGTCATGGTCATCGAGCTCACCGTCAGGAAACTCGATACGGAGGCGGCGGATTTCTCTGAAGTTCTTCAACACCTCGGTCGGTGAGTGGTGGGCAACGGTGGATGAAGGCAGCGAGGGAGAAGAGGACGAAGGCGATGATGTCCTGGAGACGGCAGCAGACGCGGGGGAGAGGGAGAGGATCTGCCCAAGGGCCTGGAGCGGCTTGACGAGCCCACCTAGGACGAGACGGGCGAGGTGGGATATGACGCCTGGGGGCTTCTGCGACAAGACGGCGACACCGCTCGCCACGGACAAGGAGGCGTCGTCAGAGATGACGCAATCAACCCGGAGGACGACGTCGTCGACGAGAGGTACCACGGCGAGGAAGCGGCGGGACACGACGCAGCACCGCCCCAATTGCTTGATATCGCCGACCAGATTGAAGATCAAAAGGAGCACCGAGTCAGGAAGCTGGTCGAAGTGATCGATCCCCTCGTCCACCGACTCCGCCGGCGGCGGATCCGGGCGGCGCCTCCGTGACCTATCCAGATCCGCCGAGGGTAGGGCGGCGCCATAAGACGACATCGGATCGGAAAAATTCGCGCAAATCGAGTCCAGAATCCTTAGGAGCCGATCGAAAACCCTAGAGTGGTTCCATGAGGCGATCAGAAGGGAGTGAAGCCCGCAAGTGAAGTTCCATCGGCAGGTTTATTGAGGTGAACTCGAGAGATGGAGCAACATCAACGGACACATGTGAGATGAGAGATCGAGCAAAATAAATTTAAGTTTTAGATAAATTTTTTTTTCTATATAGATGCAAACTCGATCAGGATATATACACGTGGTCGAAGCTGACGTCATGGTCAAACAAAATCAATCGATTGATGTTTTTATTTAGTAGATGATGTGGTCAACTATGTAGATGATGTGGCTAACCAATGACTCATTGTTTAAGAACAAAAGTGGTTTCTATTTTAACTTGAGTTAATTGGCTAGTAGGACAGTCAATTGAAGTAAATTGAGCCGATTATTGAGTTGATTAATATGTTTGAGTTTAATAAAAGAATTTAATAGTCGATTGATTGATGATGTAATCATCTAGAGATTGATCATGAATTTATTTGGAACAATTTACTAATGAATCATATTTATTAAAAGAATCAATATTTGAGATTTAGTATGATCCAATTATGTTCCATGGATAGACTCATATGGCCTCGGCTAACTATCGGGTCGGACACATGTTGGTCGTCCTTAGTCAATTCCGCTTGCACCTACTACGCCCTTGATGGTTCCACCTATGGCATCAATTCTGCAATCATGCTATTGATTTTGCCAACTATACCATTATTACCTCTACCTCATGGGTGACATGAGGATATTAGAATGTTACAAGAAAAAACTATAAAAATTAAGCAAATAAGCAAAACACTGTGTCGCAGCATCGAAATGGCAAACATCCAAGTGGCAGACACATCTAATCAATTGTTTTCAACCTACGACATTGACACTGTTTGATAATAATGATGGCGAAACTGAGACAAACATTACATCAGGAGTAAATTTTACATCGCATCGTACATGAACTTGAGGGACAAGATGCTCGATTCGGTGCTGGAGCAATAAACTTGACCTTTGAACTTGGCAATGGCTGTTGTTCTTTAAGATGGCAGATCAATCTTTGGTTGATTGAGAAGAGAATTATTGCTGGTTCAATCACGTCTTGTCCATTTAGTAATTTGTCACTTTGCAAGATGATGGGCAATCATCCAGCCTCTCCCCAGTCTTTTTCTTAATGCAGCCACTCTTCATTGTTCAGTAGTATAAGCTGGAGATGTGATGCACCACCTAAATGCAATAAATGTAATTAAATTCCGAAATTATCATATCTTTACCTTGTTTCTTTTCTCTCAACGCTTGTTTTAGAAAAGAAGACTAGAACAAAACCAAGACGTCAAATTAGAATTTGTCAACACATGGAGCTTTTCATCCATTAATGCAAAGAATAATCAACATGCTCCCTAACTAATCGACATAGTTTATTCTTCATGCGACACAGCTTTATACAAGTGCTTTGGGTTATTAGTGATGAGAAAGATGGATCAACAAATACAGCATTGATTGAAGAAAGTTTCTTAGAATTACATTTACACTTTTACAATTAGACCGAGGTTATACTGTTAATGAATGCAGTACATTTAGATTTTTAGAATTAGACTAAGGTTATACTGATAATTAATGTAGAAAATCTTTCATTGGGTCTTCATGATGGGTCCTCTTCATTCGGTAGGCTTCCATTTCTTCTGCAGTAACCAGTTAGAATATATTTGAATTTTGTACGAGATAAATATAAAAAGGGTAAATCATAGCAAGTAATTAGGATGATTAAGATGTTAAATCTGCTACACAAACTGTATGAGAGATGATACGTCACCGTTCCACTTGACGTTGTACTTCCTTTTCTTTCATCTCGTTCTTCTTTCTTCCTTTCATCCTCCTGTTGAAAAGAGGAGTTTTCAGTATCTTTCCATCAGGAAATCAAAATCACAAAGAGGAATAGGAAAAAAAAAATGCTACCTTCTTCAGGGCTTCTGCAAGTATTTCTTATCAACAACCAAATTATCAGGGACGACAGTTCCCCATGTTGCGAGTTGCTTTTCTTCAGCCTTCAGAGTGTTGTCTGACGCATGCAAATATTAGAAAAAATAACAGTTAGGAATTTACATAGGGATACTAAAGATGGCAAACAAACTGCATTTAGACAGCTCTTGCTAATTGAGAAGAAAACTTCACTATGGAGAATAACCAGACAAGGTTCCATTTAGCCAAAGCCAAAGAGTATAGAGTCTCTTGCTAATTGTTGTTTGTACTAGGTAACTAACAAGCATTTAAACATACCTTGAGTGGCCTCATTGCGAGCCATGTTTGTCTTCATAAGCTCAGTTGCAGCTTCAGCAGCCTCAATTCCAGCTAAGCCTGTGCAGTAGCTGTTACGTATTGTTTGCTTGCAACACTTGTAACCCCATTGAAAATCCTTCCACCATGAACCCCAAACAGTGGTGTGGTTGTTAATGAAGACATCGTTTTCATACTTACTCCTTGGAAGTGAGGCCTCCTGCAAATCCAGCCAGCATCATGTATAATTGAAATTAGCCAAAACAAATACAAGTGTTATTGGAAAATAATAATAATTTAAAAAATCCTTGAAGCAATCAAAAGCTACAAAATGAAAATGAGGAAAAAGTTTCTAAATGCAAATATCAAAAAAGTTTCAAATTCCCAAATTGCATCTTTTAAAAAAACCACAAATTTCTAGAATCTTTATAAGGCATAGAGGGGAATAATCTAATAACCATACCTGTCCCTTAATTATTCGACCAGATCGATCATATTCAATCTCTCTTTCAGTCTGCCCAAGAAGTTCTCTTGGCAGTTCCTCAGAAGCCGCATTTCCATATTTCTCTATGATGGAATCCTTAGTTTTATGTTTCAGTTTCTCCTTAATTATCTTATAGTTTGTGAACAGAAATTCAGCTTGAGATGGGGCAGCTTGCATGTGAATATTCTGTCCTTTCTCAAATGCTTCCCAAGCATGTGTATTCAGTTGCTTGAAATCCAATGCTTGACCATTCATTCTGTTTTGGTTATCACCCTACATATAACAGAAAATATCAGCGAGATCTCCATAACGAGAAAGTTGTGGTCAAACTGGCATCTTATATATCTTTTAGAAAGGACATACTGAATAAAACTTTTCATTTGGATCACTATCAGGTAAAGGATCCTCGCGCATAGAACGAGTCTTTGGATCATAATAAGAAGAATTGACATCCAAATTCAGGAGGTATTTAACTGTATCCTCTCTAATACACAGATTCCTGGATGGAATAGCATCAAATTATTAGTGCATGCCTTCAAACAAATAACTTAGGAGTTTGACAATCTGATGGAAAAGGGCCAACATGTGATGTTCAAAAGAAATAAAACTTCTAGTTTGATATAAATTTCAAATGGAGTAGGTCAGAAATAAAAATTATCTGACAGTTCCTGTGCTTCCACCACCTGTGGTGCGAACTCGTTTTTCTACATTGGAAAAGTCCATCTGTTTGCTCTCATCAACTTTAGCCTCATCAATTTTCAGATCTTCTTCAGCCACATCATCATCACTGGCAGCGTTCTCACCATTCTGCAGGCTATTCTTCCTCTCTAACTTTTTCAGCTGCTGTTCCTTCAGAAACTTTTTTCTGGCTTCCTCCCTAGCTTCATATTGCTCAAGCACACGAGAATAAGTAGAGGCTTCATACCCATTCCAACGGTCACGTTTACCATCATATTCAAGTTCAAAGCTCTCCGCTTTCTCATCTGGCGCTATATGCATGTTCGTCAAGTTAGCTCCAACCTTCCGAGGCCTTTCCATGCAAGACTTCTTGTCATGAGTCATTGCTCCACAGCTAGAGAATGTATATACATATAGTTAAGCATGGAAGCATAAAATAATGTAGAAGAGTAAGCACAATCAATGGATAAATTCTAGTGTGCTCCAAAAGTTATATTCTCTTCCATATTGATAGCATGCCAAATGAATAATAATGCCTAATAGTCAACTAAGGTTTATATATAAGTAATAAGTGTGGCACATAATCAAACATTCAATTTGGAAAATAGGAAGATGAATGCCAGTTCTTGCTAGTGCATAAGGAATAATTTAGTGTGGCACATAAACAAACATTCAATTTGGAAAATAGGTGAATGAATGCTAGTTCTTGTTAGTGGCATGCTATTCCTCTCTAGAAGTATGAATAGAGAATATACTTAACGACATTTCAGACAGACAATAGCCGCATGCAAATGTTAGGAAGAAAAAAACAGGCAGATTAGCATGTAGAAGCTTCTCCAATTTAATACTATATCAAAGGTGGGAAATGTTCCAGAATATAAAAATTGATTTACTTACTTTTCACAAGAACCCTTCCTATAACAATCTGCTTGATATATCTTTGCACCTCTATCATACCATGACTTGGTATAATTAGGATCTGACTTCCACTTACGTTGATGTTTGAGACTCTATTCAATTATAAAAAAAAAAAAAAGCAAGTTATCACAAGTCCAACTCAGGTTTATCTAGACAAATATAAATAACAGATACTGGTGAAAAATCACTTACAGGTCTCTCT
This sequence comes from Hedychium gardnerianum, assembly GCA_038050645.1. Classification (NCBI taxonomy): domain Eukaryota; kingdom Viridiplantae; phylum Streptophyta; class Magnoliopsida; order Zingiberales; family Zingiberaceae; genus Hedychium; species Hedychium gardnerianum. The sequence goes on along the minus strand of JBBUKS010000002.1, from coordinate 9,039,951 downwards.
ACATTGAGAAACCAAGGTGCAGAGGACATATATTGGGGAATATGAGGATTGATTTCGTTTCCATCCTCATCCACTTCAGCTGGGGCAAGCCCAGCCTTACGTGCTTCTCCTAATTCAAGTTGCTTCCGATGATCTTCTCGTGATTTAAAAGATATTGTAACCAAGGAACCAATTGTCACAAATATTCATGAAGGAAATCAATGCTTGAGAAAAATATATCAAGATTGTAGTAAAATTTATAAGGACAGCCATAATATCAAGCATGTTGAACAGAGATAATATTTCTTAAACTTCATGACTCATAATATGCAATATAGCATCATATAATTTTCCCCCATTACAATTAGAAATTAGGCATGCCTGCCAACTTATTGACTTTAATTCAGTGGTAAAAAAAAAGTCAACAATAATAATGTTTTCTTGGAAAAAATATAGTTTATAGTAAATGCTGACCAACAATCACATATCACAATAAAATAAAAGAAACCTTCAACATCATATAACCTAGTGAATAAAATGGTAAGTTCCTTGATTGCAAAAACATATAAAGAAATATTAAATGCTAGGGTCCTAGTTTGGCATAAAGAATACAAACTCAAATTCAAATTCAGGCAAAAAATAAAAAAGAGTGATCAGACATTTTTGCGACATGAAAATTAATAGTAACACATTTCCATTGACAGAGATCAACTATTCAAAAGTCAAGTTAGTATCTCATATTTCAGAAACAAAGAGAATATCAAAGAAACTGAGTGAAACCAAGGTGACTATATAACAAAGTGAAGCAAGCTTCTAGATATGAAAACACAAGCAACAAACAAAGGAAAATCATTTCTTTTGAAAACACCACTAACTCACCAAGAACCACATAAAATTGGTCATAACAGATAATATCCACTTCAACAAATTTAATAACCCAATACAAATTTTTTCACTTGGGGGCATAGTTGTCATACTATTAGAATGTGCAGAATGAGCATCAATGAGTGGGGAAGAAAGGGGACTCATAGTCCAAATGGATCAGGATAACAAGGCATTGACCAGTAGATTACAATTATTAAGCATTTAACAAGATTAGGATTTAATTAAGACTAGGTTATGTAACTGAGCCCAAAGTATTTTACTATTTCATGATATAACTCTACAAAAAGGATTCAACAAGAACTGCAAGGCATCCAAGAACCAAACAGTTGGGAGAGATGTGTCGTTTCAATCTCCTAAAGGTTCTCCGCTTGGTTCCACGGAAGCTACTCAATGCTCCCAAAATCATGGACGTGAAAATCCCCCTAACCATCTAGTTCATCTAAAACAAAATTCCGTATACGATAACAGCATTATATGAGCCTAAATAAACAATGACAAAACAAATAGCAGAAAAGAACCAAAGGAATTGATTTTTTTTTTTTCTGATGGACACAAAGCAACAAATTGAATTCAACTAAACTTAGACGAATTCCTTTTACACGACCGCTTAAGGCGATTTCAATCTAACAAAACATCGGATAGGAACAAGGAAACCCTAATCCATACTCCCCGATAGATTGATCAACCTCGCCCATCTGATCTTCCAGGACAGGCTTTCTCGATAAACGTAAAAGTCATAAGTTGATTCGAACTGGAAGAAAAGGGAAAAGACTCTTTCACCTGAAGCAGACGCCATTTTGCAGCGGGAGAGCAGATCGGTGAAGCTCTGCGAGAAGGGGAAACCTCCAGATTCCGATTGCACGGGTTGTGCTCTTATGAATACTGGAAAAGGCGGTGACCAGACTCGGACGGTCGGATCCGGTTAATTCGGGTAGATTTTTCTGATCCGGCTTGAGCCGGTTAAGTAATTGTGAAAAAAAAAGAATTCATTGAATAAATTTATATTTGCGTTAGATTAAAGGAATCAAAAGAATATATCATAAAGAAATTATTTTTAGATTTAAAATTCCTAAATAAATTATGACTTAGTTGTGAATGAAATTATAAACTTCATACATTTTTGACAATCTCATTTATAAAAATATATATATATCATTTTACTTAAGGAAAACTGTTTGATATTTATAAAAGAGTTGCTTTAGTCTTAAAATGTTTCTAGAGTTATACAAACACATTTAAAACATAAATATTTCAATAATATTTTGGCGGTCACAAAAAATATGAATTAATTTTTAAAAGTATGGTGAATCCATTAATGATTTTACTTTGACATTTTGTTCTCCACTTTAATGGTCTTTTAGTAGTTAAAACTAAAAGTATAATCAGTATTAAACTCTTAGGATACAATGATATATTAAAAATTATCAAAGTGATTAGTAGTTTGGTGATAGACTTTTAGTGGTAAAAAAAAAACAATTGTAGGATGTATGTAGAGTATTTGAAAGATAATTAGTAGTTCGATATTATCATTTTAAATCATCAAAATGTTTTAACTAAAATATTTTGAAATTTTTTCTATACCAAAGTATATATTGATGTTCTTTTAATAGTCAAAATAATAATCGGGCCAATATTGTGGATGTGATAAAAATTTATTACATCATTAGACATCAACGATGAAGTTTTCACTTGTTATATAGTGAGACCTGCATGGATCAACACATATCAAAAGGTATTGGCTTGAGATGAATAATATAAAGTTAGGGTTTCAGAGATTTGTTGTAGTTAAAATTAATAATCAAACTCAAGATTTGATGTATGATAAAATATTAAAGTTAGATTACATATTTTCTAATATGATGAGTAAGTATGTAGATAATATAATTGATAGGTCTAGAGAACCAAATATCAGGCTGAAGTCCAGTTAGATTAGGAGGATTAGATAATTGACAGAAAGTCCAGTTAGGTCAGGAGGATCAAATAACTAGCGAAAAGTCTAGTCGGATCAGTAGGACTAGACGAGACCAGACGACTGACTGAAGTCCAGATGGACATCTAGCAAAAAGTCCTGGTGGATCAAGAGATTGAATGTCAGGGAGACAAGTCTACAAATGATGAGTGCAGGTAAGAAATTAGAGAGAGATCCAATGACGACGAGTCCCAGTGGGACTGTAGCCATTGGTCCAACTTAGATCCAACCTCGAAATCTAAGTTGAGACCAAAACTAGATCCTAATCTTGATTAGATAGAATCGAAGTCATAAAAATACCTATTATTGTATTTTTGCTAACTCTGTATTACAGGTAATTTTGTTATTTGGACTAACATATTTTGTAGGAGCTTTAGCAAAAAATTAAGTTCAGATGAACAATGCTCGAGGCACCTTGGTTGATTGGAGGAGCCCCGAGTGAGGCACTAGAGACTCCTGGGATGATTGGAGGCATCCCAGAGAAGATAAACTTCGAGGATGAAGTTTCAATACTAGAGGCGCCCTCGGTTGATTGGAGGCGCCCTGAGTGGGGCACTGGAGGCGACTCGGATGATTGAAGGCGCCCCGGAGCTAATAAGCTCGAAGCATTGGAGGTTCCCTCAGACTATTGGAGGCGCCCTGGAGAGGATAAATATCGACATCTGCGGATTAGATTAGCTTGAATGGACCTAGGCGCCCCCAATAACTTATAAAAGAAGTCTCATCCGAATAGTGAAAATACAATTCTTCCTCGTGATTCCTCGAGCTATTACTGTGCATTCATCCTTCGACTGCTGTGCACTGACATTACTATACCGAATCACGCCCCAGTATTCTGCTACAACAAGAACAACATCGAGCTTGAATTCTGTTGGTAAAACTATGTCATTTATTTTTTTCTATACTTGCACAAGTATAAGTTTACACTTTTCATTCTTATATTTGAAATTTCTCTCCGAAGGTTCTTCGGGAGAGGATCTTAGTGGATTACCCGTCGAAAACGTTCAAAGAGGGCGTGAGCCTTAGAGTAGTAGTCGTTGGATTGCGAACTAAGTAAATGATTGTGTGTTTTCTTTTTTCTGCTTTTCAATTAATTATTTTTTCATTGCAATCGAATTTTCGATAAGTTTTTTAAAACAAAAAGAAAAGGTTTAAAACACGTGATTCATCCTCTCTCTCACGTGCATACGATCCTACAAATGATATCAGAGCATAGACTACCAAAAGACCTAACCGTCGATTATGTAGAAGAGTTATGGTCTAATTGAGCCGTGTGAGTATAATATTGACCTCGAACAAAGAAAGTGAGGGCTCCCGTGTCCGGATCAAGAGGATTAGGCACCATGCAGGAAATCCTGGTGGACATCCAAACAGAGAAGTCCTAGTTGTGACTAGGTAAGAAAGACCGAGTAAGTCAGTTGGACTGAGGGGCAAAGAAGTCCTAGTAGGTCGGGTGGACTGAGGGACAGAAAGACCTGATGGGTCGAGGATCAGACGTTAAACAGATAGACTTTCCGCTTGAGGGGGGCCCTGTGGTTCTTCATTTGAGGGGAGGATTGTTGGAGTTGAAAATAAAGTCTCATATTAAAAACACATGAGAAATATCATGGGCTTATAAGTGAAAGATATCTTCATTGGTATGAGACATTTTGAGTAAAATTCAAAAACAAAACCATGAGAGTTTAGGCTAAAGTGGATAATATCATACCATTGTGGATGTATCTAAATTATTTCGGTCTTAATACCATCATCATACTATTGTCACCATTTTATAAAGAATGTTAGAGTTGGGCCATGTAGGCTAGATATGCTGAGGTGGAAGGGGATCATTATTATATCAGGGTATCAAGAGTTTCC
>JBBUKS010000002.1:9018368-9029524 GCA_038050645.1 Hedychium gardnerianum | reverse complement strand
TCGTTACGTTGCAAACTTGCAGAGCCTCATCATCTAGCTTTGAACCATGAACTCACTGCATTATTTTCTCTTGTATTATATTATATTATATTGTGTGCTCTTTGTCTGGAATGAACTTTGTGTTACTGCTGTTGTGAATCCTTCTCTCTTCTTTTTTGTGTTTCTGATGGTGGAAGGTAAACAAATGAATGATCCTTGGAGTGTCATTCGATCAACACGAAAATGCAAAAAATGTCTGAATTTACAGAAGTTTTCGGATAACTCATTCCTGTTTCTCTTGTTGTACACTATTATGAGGAACAAGTAAACTGATGCAGCCCAGGTAAACAAGGCCGGGTCATTACCCTATCATGACCCTACACGATTGGGCTGATGCCCTCCACAGCAACAGGATCCAACCGAACCTCGACTTCAGGGGCGGAGCTACCCTTAGGCTAAGGTGGACTTCAGCTCCACTTAATTTTTTTTAATAATTATGATTATTATTATTATTTTTCTTTAGCCCCATAATTAATTCATGGATCATTCAATCCCCATTGGTCTATTTTTTTCTCTTTATTTTCAATTTCATTGGTTCAAATCGAAATTGATATAACTAAATTAAAATCGAACCAAATTTATTGAGTTAAATCGATTACAATGATTTAAGATTTTATTTTTGAGAAAATTCTCTTTTCTCTTTTTCTTTTCATTTTTTTTCTCTCCCACGTACGCGAGCAACTCCCACCGCCTACAACGCCGACATCGATCGTTGCCTCTTTTCTCTTTTTCCTCCCTCCTTCTCCCTTTCTTTTCCCACCGCAGCCTGCTCCGTTCTTTTGATGGTTAGCCCCAAGTAAATTTAAATCCTGGCTACGCTCCTGCTCGACTTTCTCTACCCATGCAGCCAAAGGGGTGCCATGACGACAAGAAACCTCGATCGAACGGGCTCTTATTGACCTCAATCTCTGACGATCCCTAACACAGAACTGACTTCAGCGAAGCTGCCTACCTGGAAAGCAGCGTCGGGTTAACGAACAAACAACACCATGATTACGAACCAACGATTGTCAGCCCCAGCGCAACGGCCCGCTCATGTGGATGGCCAGCGGACGACACCTCACTCATGTGGTCGTCTATGTGATCCACCTAGGGCTCGCGTGGCAGCTTATGTGGACCTTCAACCTCAGCGACTATATAAGGTTCTGCGAAGGTAAGTGAAGGTATGATTTTCTTATCGCACACAAAGACAACTCTCTTCATCCTCTTCGAGCTCTTTCACTCTCTCGCGCACGCACGCGAGACCCTCACTTCAGCCCAAATATCGCTGACTTGACCGTCGCCGACAACGCCAAACCCAACTGACGTGCTTTGACTTACAAGACACCGGTATCAAACACACCGAAGGGCACACGTCACCATAGTTCCAGAGGAAGAGGGAGAGGAGGAGCTCGGGCGGGTGAAAAGGACACCATCAAAAGAGCACCATCCGTGGGAAAAGATACAAAAAGCTATGATAGTCAATACCAGGAGGAGTATGGTGGAATACGAATCGGAGGAAATGATTCACACTGACAAGAAAAGAGCAAGCAACATTGAAAGAATAGACTCACACAATTAGCATATGAATGAAGTTGATGTGTGTGAATCATGCATATATTTTCGTTATGTATTTATCGCATTACATGAGTATTATTTAAGTTATCTTTTTGTTTTTTTCATATATTTTCATCTTTTTAGTTCGGATAACTGCTCTTTGTGCATTTTATTGACAGGATGCGAAGATCTTGGCTTTGGAGCACAAATTGGAGACGAAAAGCCTAAGGACAACACGATGCAGCATGATACACGATCTACCCGTGACCCCTTCCATGATCGTGTACCATCCAGGAAACAGAATTGGCATCAAAGCTTCAACAGGAACTTCCAGCAAGGAACAGAGGTTAGCTATATCCCCTGACACAGTCGTGTCCCCTTACACGATCGCGTCCCCTGACACAACTATTTTTCCATTTGACGAGGAACTTCCAACATGCCATACAGCCTGGCCATGTCTTCTAACATGACCGTGGCACATGTGTCAGCGCCCCAAATATTTAGGAAAGTCTGTTAAAGATTTGATAAATTTTGGAAGCTATAAAAGGACAAGAGGGACACCAGTGCAAGGCATCAAGGGGTTCTCGAAAGAGATATATATATATACCCTAAAGTAGAGAGTCATCTTCAAGATTTCAGAGAAGCCAAGAGATTCTGGCGACAAAAGAGCACGTGGAGATCTTCCAAGGGCATCATCAACATCTACAACCGAGTGTTCTCTAAACTTCTCTCTCAATTTTCATTGTAAAATGTGGCTTTTGGTGTTCATGGCTTGTATCTCCATCGTGATGGATTAGTCTCCCTAATTCTAGGATTATGGAGTAACTCGATGTAGAGTTGATGATTAATTTTATGTGATTTCTTCCTTTTATCTATGACATGTTGATCCTTGATTTTGTTTTATCTTGCTTCATGTGTTCGTGTATAGTTGCATGATTAGGGTTTAAGAGACGAATTCCTTTGGGATAGATAGGGAGGCGAACCTTAACCTAGGATTTAGCACATAAGTTTACGTGTAATTATTTGGGATTAGGGGATGGACTAAGAGGTGAACTCTATTCCTGGATCTATAAAGTCAAGCTTGAGGGTTTGTCTACGAGAGTAGTTCAAACTCTCTCTCATAGAGCATATAGGGTATATTTCTACTCAGTTACCACAAGAGTGGAGCCACATTAGGATAGATACATCGATGCATTGAGAGAGAGAACATTGGTTAAGAGAAATTACTTTCTGTCTTATCTAGTTCAGAGAAATTGACAGACTCTTGGATTATGGATTCAGCATATCCCTATCACATGACACCTAACAAAGATTAGTTGGACACCTACAGGTCGGTTAATTCTTATTCTATTCTGATAGGTAACAATGCATCTTACAAAGTTGTTGGAATAGGAAATATTAGAATTAAAATGTTTGATGGTGTGGTCAGAACATTATGCAATGTTAGACAAGTATCATATTTGAGGAAAAATCTGATTTCATTGGGCACTTTAGATTGTAATGGTTGTAGTTATAAATCTATAAGTGGTGTAACGAAAGTGAGTAAAGGTGCTCTGATATTGATGAAAGGATAGAAACTAGTAGGTAACATTTATAAATTGCTAGGTACCACAATTATAGGTGGAGTTGTTGCTGTAGAACTTGAATCAGACAATACAGTCTTGTAGCATATGTGACTGGCTCATATGGGTGAGCATGGGATGATGGAACTTCAAAAAAAAAATTATTGAAGGGTGTCAAGACATGCAAACCCAATTTCTACAAGTAGTGTGTTCTTAGAAAATAAACAGAGTGTAGCTCAAGACAACTACACACAAGAAAGAGAGAATTCTTGATTATATTCATACATATCTTTGGGGGTCAAACAACATAGTATCATGAGGAGCACATATGTATTTTGTGAGTTTCACTGATGATTACTCATGAAAGGTTTGAGTGTACTTCATGCGTCACAAGTCAGAAACTTTTTCAAAGTTCAAAATGTGAAAAACTGAAGTAGAGAATCAAAATGGGAGGAAAATTAAATACCTTAAATCAGATAATGGTACTAAGTACACAGATTCAAAGTTTCAAAAATTTTGTAAACAACATGAGATTAAAAGACATTGTATAGTTCACGGGACACCACAGCAAAATGGTATAGTCGAAAGAATGAAAATGATGATAATCGAGAAAGCTCAATGTCTCAGATTGAATGCAAGGCTTACAAAGAACTTCTGGGCAGAGGCAATCAATATAGCTTGTTTCTTAATTAATAGATTGTCGAAGGCAGCGCTAGATGACAAACTGTCAAAGGAGGTGTGGACAGGTGGTCCGATAAATTACCCAAATCTGAGATGTTTGTGTAGGATCGGTGTAAGCACTAGAGGGGGAGGGGTGAATAATGTTTGTGGATTTTTCATGTTTTTTGTAAAATAAGAGAAATGATGCAGCGAAAAAGAAAGGAACAAGAAAAACAAAGCTAACAAGTTTTTTTTTACTTAGTTCACTACCCGATGATGGCTAGTTCAAGGCCTGCACCTGTATGAGTGCTTTCGTTAGACAATACACTGTAAGCACGATGATTATAATACTTTGAAACGAATGAATAATTAAAAATAATAACAATACCGACAACTTTAGAGTAGTAGTTTGGTGTTGGTTGTCGGAGCAGTGTTTCAGTGTTGTGGAGAGCTTTTCGGAGCAACGCATGAGTATGAAAATCGTAAAGAAGGGTTATTGCAAGTTGTTGGTCGAGACCCTCTTTTATTGATCCATCTAGGTGCCTCTATTTGCTTTGAGGCGCCTTAATTGCGAGTCGATCTGATCAGATCCAAACTCGTCTCAACTTATCCGCTTCCAGGCGCCTCAATCCCTTTGAGGCGCCTCGGCTGCTGACTTGGCGAGTTTTGAGCACAGCGCCATCTGGTTGAGGTTGCTAACATGCACCGACCAACCAGAGGATGCCACCTCATCCTACCACGCGCCGAAGTGAATGAGGTGTCTCAACACCTTTGAGGCGTCTGAATCGGCTTAGGGCGCCTGGATCAGCTTTTCCAGGCATAAGTTATCTGTATCACAGAGTTAGCACAAACAAGCATAATAAAGATAATCATTTAAATAACTTGACAGTCTCGGGACTGTCCGATCCTGACTTTTGGATTTCCAGTGAAAACCTAGGTCAGACCGACCCCTACTGTTCCCTCAATGGGGAACGCGTCCTCACCTACTCCTCTCAGGAGAGTTTACCTGTTGCCAAACATCCGATCCTCTAGACCTGTTTGGACTTTTGCTCAGCATCCGATCTTGACCTCCGGGACTTCCCGCTAGATGCCTGATCCTCGACCCATCTAGACTTCTACCTGGTGTCCTCGACCCCTAGGGATTTTCGCCTAATGTCCTCGACCCCTAGGACTTCTGTTCGACATCCTCGATCTGCCAAGTCTTCTATCCAGTTACCTTGACTAGGACTTCGTTTCCCAGTCCACACGACTTGGTCTTCTTTGCCGAATTTACTTGATCAGGACTTCTGTCCAGTCCAACAGACTAGAACTTCTTTGCTTAGCTTCAACTAGGACTTTCCTACACACTTAGTCAAGCTTATCAGAACAATAATAATCCTTAATTTTGAACCTTTGTCAATATCAAAACTCGGGTTTGATTATCTAGTGCTTCCAGTACCAACAGTTTGGATGTCCAGCCTACATACATGTTTCTAGTGAGGACAGATCGAAGCTGGATGCATAGACAATGTGCTTTTTCTGAGTTATCAGAAAGTGGTGAAAGACTTCAAGCTTTTGGATCCTAAGGCAAACAAAGTGGTAATTAGTAGAGATGTGTACTTTGATGAAAAAGTCCTGTTAATACTCAAGAAGATGAAAAATAGTTATTAGAAAATAACAATAAGGATGTGGTGTAGGTGGAGTTAGAAACTGATGATCTTGAAGGTCCTAGCTCAAAGAACAATGAGCATCAGCCTATAGCCACAGGTAGGACTAGACACACCATCAAACCACTCATCAGGTATGGTTTCTTAATTATGCACTTATCACTAGTAGTGGAGATCCTACTATTTTTAGGAGGTACTCAACTCAAGGAAAAGTAAGTGGATGAATACTTTGGCGGAGGAGATAGAGTCTCTACATAATAACCAAACATGAGATCTGGTGGAACTTCCAAATGCGAAGAGGCTATATAATGTAAATGGATATACAAGAAGAAAGAAACCATATCAGAAAAGGAGAAAAAAAATTCAAGGCTCGTCTAGTAGCAAAGGATTACTTACGGAGAAAAGAGATTAACTATGATGAGATTTTTTTCTCCTGTGGTCAAATTTACTTCTATCATAGCAATGTTGGCTTTGGTAGCACATTGAGATATGCAGTTGTAGCAAATGAACGTCAAAATAGCTTTACTTCATGGTGATTTAGAGGAGCATATTTATATGACACAACTGTAAGTATCCTGAGTTAGTTTTGATGTTGATAAACCAAGTTAAGTTAGACTCTGTGTATTTGATGTCTTGTGTCTAAGTGTGTAGGGACTTAGGAATACAAGAAGTTGAGAGGAAGACACAACGAGTGAGAAGGATGACACGGGAAGGGAGCCGACAGGCACGATGCAACCAAGGGACGAGGAGTTGCGGAAGAGTACACTGGTAGAGCGAGTCTGAGAGACGAGAAGTCGGGAGGAAGTCTGCTCGAGGAGAAGGTCAGAGTTAGGTTCGGGTGAGCTCAACTCCGCATAACCGGAGCATTACCCAAGCGCCGGAATGAAGAATGGTCAATGCTGAAATTGACCATTCCTTGATGACTCGAGGTGCCTCGGATGAATTGGAGGCGCCTCGGATGCCATCCATTGGAGGCACCTCAGATGAACCGAGGCACCTTGGAAGCTAGCCATTGGAGGCCCCTTAGACGACTCGTGGCGCCTTGGATGCCCAGAAAGACGTTGCCTAGCGGATAAGCAGCAGAGGCCACGTCAGCCGGCTTGAGGCATCTCGGATGGTCCAAGGCGCCCCCACTCCGCCAGATCAGCCAGAGAACCATTGCAACGAAGATAGAATTTGCCTTGTTGGAGGCGCCCCAATCAATTGAGGCGCCTTGGATGATGTCACATCAGCATAACGGTCATTTCTACCAGAACTCTATAAATAGAATTCTTATTTACTGTTTTAGACCAACACACTCTATATTTTCATTCCAAGTTTCATTTTTTTCAAGTCTGTGCTCTCAACTATGTAAGGGGCTTCTCTGCCTCCGACCCTTGTCAAAGAAGGAGTTTTTTAGTGCACTTCAACTTACCTTGGATTAACAACTACCCATGTTGTAACCAACTTACCTTTTATTTATTTTATGTTATTTATTTCTAATTAATTAGTGTGTCCTTGCTAAATTAGAAAATAAGATAATTAATTTTATTTGTAGGGATATTCACCTCCTCTAGCCAATCCACTCGATCCAATAGCAACAAGAAGGATTTGGTCAGCTTGGGCAGGAGCACTTAGTCTATAAATTGAAGAAGTCACTTTATGGGCTGAACCAATCTCCAAGACAATGGTACAAACAGTTTGACTCCTACATGATTCATAATGACTATAAGAGATGTGAGTATGATTGATACATTTTTGTGAAAGGTTTTGATGATGATTCACTTATTTTCTTGTTACTTTATGTGGATGATATGTTAATTATTGTGAGAAGTATGGGTGAGGTTAATAAATTAAAAAATTTATTAAGTAAATAATTTGACATGAAGGATTTGGGTGTGGCCAAGAAAATTCTTGCGATGAAAATTAAAAGGGACAGAACCTCTGGGAGATTATGACTATCTCAATGCATTATGTTGAGAAGGTGTTGGACATGTTTAACATGGGTAATGTAAAATCTGTGAGTACACCAATAGCGCATCATTTCAAATTGTCCATTGCATAGTTCCAAAGACAGATTATGAGATTCAAGACATGTTAAAGGTTCCATATACCAGTGCAGTGGAGTGTATGATGTATGCTATGTGTTGGGGTTGCAATGTTGCAAATAAAGTCCCACATTGAAAACACATGGGAAGGATCGTGGACTTATAAAGGAAAGACATCTCCATTGGTATGAGGCCTTTTGGGTAGAGCCCAAGAGCAAAATCATGAGGGCCTAGGCCCAAAGTGAATAATATCATATCATTGTGGAGATATCTAAATTCTTTCGATCCTACAATTGGTATCAGAGCGGGGTCGCTCTGAATTGGTAAAACTATCGTTCGAGCAAGTTAGAATTGGTCAAAATTGGTGTGATACGTCTTTTTTTTTGTTTTTCATTTTAATCTTTTCACCGTAAGTCAGAATTAATGTAATCACCTTTTCTGACAAATTTTCTCATTATTATTTTTTTTTATTTTTCCTCAAAATTGATGCAACACCACTCGAGTGAATATTTTTTTCGCTATTCTTCTCCCGCACTACTAATCCAAGACCAAGTCTTGATACATTTCTTTTTGTTTTTATTGTGCAAGATTTTTTTTATGGCCCATCAAGAAGGCTACAGTACCACTTGCCCACCTCTCTTCTCTGGCGAGGATTTTGGCTATTGGAAGGGACGGATGGAGTTTCACCTATAGACCCAGGTGGAGATGTGGATCTCTATCCAAACAGGGTTCACTCTCCCCATCAAAGAAAGAGTAACTCTCCCTTGCGACAAATGGGATGGACCTACAAGAAGGAAGGTCGAGGCCAACGCTAAAGCGACTCAAACTCTCCAATGCGGCCTAACCAAAGAAGAACTGAACCGGATCAGACCCTTCACCAGTGCTAAAGATCTATGGGAGAAGTTGATCGAACTACACGAAGGAACATCCAACACAAAGGTAAGTAAGCGTGATTTGATTCTAAATAAGTTATATAACATCAAAATACAGGAAGGCGAGTCGGCAATTCAACTACAAGCTCGGATCCAAGTTATGCTTAACAAACTCGACTCAATTGGACAGAAAATGGAAAATCGCGATATTATAAGGTATACACTACAAGCTTTCCTAGGAATACCTTATGGGCATCTATGGTAGATGCCTACAAGGTTTACAAGGATTTTTCATCTATTAGACTAGATGAGTTATTTTCTGAATTTGAATTGCATGAACAGGCTAATGCACGCTCTGCTAAGAAAGGAATTGCTTTGCTTGCAGGAAAATTTAAGACTAAGGAGTCGAAGCACAAATTTTGACCTGAACCTGAATCCGAAGACGAATCAGACTCAGAAAATGACAAGGAGATCACCTCCGAACTAGTCAGCCTAGTTCAGAAAACGCTAAAGAAAAAGAGGATGATCCAATTAAAAGCCTTAAAAGCAACGTGATCTGAGTTCTCGAAAGAGTCAGATGAAGAAGAAGATACTCCAACGAGCTTCTTGGCATTACCCCGTGTAAGTACAAGTAATCGACACCGAGTCCAAGACCGAATCCAAAACTGAGTCCAAGTCTGAAGCTGAGTCTGAGAGAATCCATGGATCCGTATCTGTTTCCGAAAAACCAAACACCACCGTAAGTCCTATCTTAGTTAACAAGTTGTATGATTTAATCAGATATTTAACTCATAAACTAGCTAAATCCAACATTCGGGTTAAGTCTCTCCAAAAGGAGGTAAAAGTCTTTAAGGAAGAGACTAACCCAAGTCCTTTGACTGAGCCAGTTAAAGGTAGAACTTCAACTCAAGTCCAACAACTTGAGGAAGAAAATTCCAAATTGAAAACTCAAGTCAAAGAACTTGAAAAAATGTTGAAACGGTTCTTTGCGGGTTCCAAGTGTCTTGACATGATACTTGGAAAACAAAAAGTCATTTACAATAGATCCGGATTACGATACAAAGCTAATTCATGATTTAAATCATATATATCATTAGTAAATCGAAAACCTAGAAATCAAGTCCAAGCATGGGTCCCTAAGACAAGATTGATTAATCAAGTTGGATCAAACCAATTTTGGATACCCAAGGGTCAAATTCATTACCTAAATAGACCTTATCGAGGTTATGACCCAGGGGGAGCCAAAATAAAAATTATTTTTTTCTTAAAATGCATGTTTGTATGATTTACTGCTTTATATGCCATGCTTAGTTTATTTTAATGCTTAATGTATGAATTTGATAACCTAGCATCGGAAAGGGTTGGGATGATAGTAAGCTAAGTAAACTATGTTGAGAGCATATCTAGGTTGAATCATATGTGTTCTACTTGGTGCAATCAATTTAGTGGATTTAGCTGAAGCTACCCCAGTCAGACATGAGCTAGTTAGACCAAAACTTAGTACTAAATTCTATGGGTTGATTGTTTTGGTGAAGCTTTGTCTTAGGCACGTGGTTACTTTAATGATATTCTAGTGATTCACCACAGCTTGGAAGCTTATGTTGAAAACACTGACTTGTAGTACCCAAAGCTAAGTTTGAATTTAACACAAATGATATTCTAGTGATTCACCACAGCTTGGAAGCTTATGTTGAAAACACTAACTTGTAGTACCCAAAGCTAAGTTTGAATTTAACACAAATGATATTCTAGTGATTCACCACACCCGAAGGTCCACTGACAACGAATGACTACCGAAGTCCAAGGGATATCCCCTGACTTTGTGATTGTTGGTTAGCATCTCTCCAGTCGGCAGAGATACAGCTAAATCATATGATCTGAGTGTAAGAACTCTACCAGTACTTACCTAACAATGATCTATCTAATGCCTCTCAACGGTATCTCCAAATAAGATCCCAGTAGCGATCTGATCCTGAAAATCCTCTTCTGACCAATTATCAAATAACGACCTAATCTCATAGATAGTATACCGCTAATGCAACCTTCTATACATCAGTGCAAGTCATGTACTCGCATATGCCTTCCTGGTTATCAACCAAGTATAGACAACTAAACGGTCGTAGTTTCCATGAACTAGAGCAAATCTGCTCTTACTAAACAAGTCAACCCTGGTATTCGGGCTCTATCCATCACCCAGCTAATAGTAGTCTGGGTTGGTACGATTGGCAAAATTTACCTTAGACCGAAGTCTTGAATCTCTCTTAAGGGTGCGATGAGTCTGACTCATGCTATCAGACTCGTCCTCGTACGGATCCTCCAAAAAATTCACCGCTCTGGGATCAGGCTCAGATGTCTTCAACCCAATAGGTAATTTTCGTGGTCGACCACGACCACGGCCCAGAACAGGGACAGATCCACCACGTTTCATACCTGTTGTTGGACATCTAATATAAGTCTACAGCAGTATAGATAGACAAAGTAAATACCTTACTTCCTATAGCTTGGAGATGTCCTGCCACTGCCTTGTCCCAAAATTCAAAAAATATATCAAGAAAAATAAATCACGAACTCCGAAACACGAAAACAGGCCATCATAAAAATAAGCTCTGATACCAAATAAAATGTCACGCCCCGGGAGGATATTTATCTGACGAAAATCGGACAGCACCTCCCCTGTACGGCGGATAATTTCCTGGATATATAATACATCTAAGCACACAAATACCCAACACGGGTATATATATATATAACACAATGCAAAATAAGAAATTACCCCACTCGGGTATTGCACAACCACGCAGTTTAAGTAATACA
>JBBUKS010000002.1:8981208-8991507 GCA_038050645.1 Hedychium gardnerianum | reverse complement strand
TGTTTAGACAAACCCCAATTTAAAACATCAAAACCCAAACACCATTTGCAAATAAGTCGATCCTAAGATGAATCATTTGCTAGCTACATTCCTTATGAGAGAAGATCTGGGCCATACCCTATATTTCATTAGTGTAGTTAGGGGGGTCAATAATTAATAGTTTGTAAACGTGTCACGACAACACGTTCTATCAAATTTGGCACCGTTGCTGGGGAAAGTTAGCGGTGTTTGATACCTTAGGATTGTTTTTCTCTTTTAATATAAAAAAAATTGAAAAAAATCAAGTGCTTTAACGTTCATATATCCATGTGTTGATTTTATATATTCCTATTTCTTCTGATCTCGTTTGCTAGTGTTTCAGTGTAAGAATATGAATTTTCTTTTGTGAGCAACCATGAATTCATATTCTCAATATTTTGGAGGTAGGATGGAGAGTCTCAGCCTGAACATCATTATTATTAGCCTGAACCTCAATACTACCCACCCATGGAGTAGCAAAATAGGTATGAGTCATTTCCTAATACCTATAATTCTAATTAGGTGGATCATTCACATTTCAGGTATGAGGATGCACAAGGATAATTTGAGCCATATTCGACATATCAGAGCTCATGGGGATTTCAGGATGATCCTATGCCTACCTGGTCACATTCACTCTAGCAAATCGAGCTAGGTTTGTGGGGGATATTTCAAGAGTTCAATGAAGAAGTTCCTGCCCCCAAGCAACCTGAATTGTCAGCTCAGGATCTTAAGGAGATTATCCAGCTACTGAGAGAGAATCAGCAGCAAATGGCACTGCAACAACAACAATTCTCATTGCAATAAGCCACTTATACTTTCCGGATCGAACAGGAAGCTGCTGACTCGAGTCATAGATTGTAGATGCAGTTGGATCAACTTATAACATTTGATGCCCAGCGACAGGCATAAGGCTCTAGTGAGGAGATGGATGGTAGAGTTTGTGATAGGCCTGATCTTGATTCCACTGCTCTACATGACCTCTTTAATTTTTTGTGTTGTGATGTTGTAGTTGCAGATAATTCTGACTCTACTAATATTGTTATTGCAGATTTTGTTGATGATGCAGGTGTTGCTGATGATGATGGGGAGCTAATTGAGCCTGGCAATGCATTTATAGATGATGGAAGTGTAGGGACTTATGCTGTGGAGGCAAAGCCCCAAGAATCACTCCATTTGGTTGAATCATTACCTGAGCTAGAGCTAGAGTCAGAGCCAGAACCATTATTTGACTGGGAGGAGGCCATAGTCACTATTCCAGACCCTCTGGGAATAATTTTCAAAGAGAAAATGGGGGAAGGAGAGGTGCTTACCTCAATGCATAACATTCAACGTCCTAAGTGGATTTTGCACTTAAACCGTCTCCAATCACCTCGAAATACCATTAAGGAGACAACGATAGAGAGAGGGATGTTTCATAACACTGATCACATAAAGAAGACCCTCATCTCCACTCGGACCATCCCATTGCCAGTGTGACTTCTACTTCTGAATCACTTACAACCGCCAGGAATAAAGGGGAGTCTGTTCTTTGCTTTTCTTTTTATTGCATACTTTTCTTTACTTTCATACTTTACTTTCACATTTTTCTTTCATACTTTGCACTTTGTTTGGTCTTTATAGCACTTGGTTTTGAATAACATCTCCTTGTGTGTTTTCTAGAAATATTTTGAGAATGGTAAAGGTTTTTTAAATTTGACCGTCACATTTTAGGTCATTGGACATGATTGGATTCTATACTTGCATGTTATTAGTTAGTGTGGTGATGGAATCTATTTTGATTAATTGAGTTTGATTGCAAAATTACCTAGAGAGGACTACTACATGCCTATATATTATTCTTTTTTTGTGTGATATGCACTCATGACAATTGAACTCTAGAACTTGCTTTGCTCTTTTTGAAATCACAATAGTATATGTGTGCATGGAAATGATGAAGGATAATTCTATTTCTATTCTTTGAATTCTTTTCCTTTCAAATGCTAGTTGAATAACTCACTCAATACTTTTATCTTCTACCACCTTTGCTTTGCCTTAATTCTAGTGAGAGTTTTGGATTGATTGCTTGATGAGTTAGGATGTCTAAAATTCTAAGTGTGGGGGAGGGTTTGCTTATGCTCAGAAATTTTGAGGATTTTGAAGGATTCGGATGGTTTCATAAACATTGAATTGTGATTTTTTGTGGGTGAAGTGGGAGTCTCAAACATGGACCTTGATTCTTGTTACTTGATACAAAGTACGGTAATTGAGGTTGAAATTTTAAGGTTCTACATTTGGCTCAGCAGTTGGCTTTGTTGCTAATTGAGGATGGTGGGAATCAGTCCAGTACAAGGACATTAAGTAAGATTTGATGAAAAAAAATGAGAAGCTGGAAATTTAAAAAACTGCATTTATGATAAGCCGAATTGATGGTATCAGCTGTTTTGGTCGTTAGTTTTTAGCTCATAGCACTTTGATGATTGGGTTGTTAATTATTTGAGGTATATGCAGTGGCCATATCAAGAAGTTGATCAATATAAAAAAACAATGACCAAGGATGTTTAGTATCAATCTGAAATGATTGTGTACTGAACTTTCTTACAAACTTCTTGGACAGTGATTGAACTTGGTGAATACTTTATCTGCAATGACAATTGATGTTTTATCTTTTCCATGAGAGTCAGTCTTACTTGACTGGAAAAGGTTGGAGGAAGGGGTAGTGGAATCTGCTGAAGTTGAATTCTGAAAAAAAAAAAAACTGAATTGAAGTTTTAATCTTTGGAATGCAGAGGTCTTTGAGACTATTCTGAAATTTATTCTGTGAATGAGAATGACTTAAGAGCATTCCCTAATTGGTATTGACACTTCTACAATGATATGAAGATGTCTGGTTTTTGAAAAAAAAAACAGAGAAGAACAAAACTCATCTCTTGTGCCAAATTTTCATGTTGATTCTGATCAGCATCATTTGAAGTTCAGATTCCAATCGATTTAGTGCCAAGTGGAATCCTTTCCTAAACTTAATTTTGTATGATTCAAGCCAGAATTCCTTCAAGTTCCAATTTCTGAAACTGGAAGCTAATTTCTGAAATGTACGAACTGTGATTTTGCATTAGTTAAGTTGGGCTTATAAACCTGAAGTTATAGTCAAGTTTTGTTGCATATGTAAACATGTTTTCTAATTTTGATCAGCTCAGTAACCTGAAGGATTGTATCAATATGGTGTTACAACATTTTCTATCCTGTCAAGATGCAAAACTTGAAATTCCCTGGTCTGTAATTTTGATCAGTTCATATGTCAAAGCTTATTGCTGCACTTGATTAGCAATTCCTTCAATTGATGCTGCTATTGATTCCATGCTATTTGTTATGCTTTCTCCTGAAAAGCTAATGGTAATTCAAGTCGACAATACCTTCAATTCCAATTCCTGAAACCTAAGTTTGAAAAGAAAACTAGAGTTTAGAACCCCTTTTCATTTCTGAAATTCTTTAAGGGGCTCACGAAAACTAAACCCAAAATCACAGCAGCTGATTTTAGAATTAGGAATCCCTGTATCTGGATCACAACAATGCAGTTTCAAGTAGTTCAAGTAGAACTAGGAAGCTGCTATGAATTGAAGCAAATTGATTGCAGATCAGAACAGAATTGTCAAGACAACTTTGTGCCAAATGTTCAAGCTAATTCTAGTTAGAGGCAATTGGAATCCAAGTTTCCATCATTATAGTGTCAAATGCTACCCTTTGATAAGCTGAACTCTTTATAACATAAGTTGGAATCACTTTGAACTTAGAATTTGGAAACTGAACTTATGACAGGCACGAAACTGGAATTCTTGAAATCAAGAATCTAGAAATCAGCAGTAGCCTGAAATTGATATTTGAATCTGGGGTATTAGTTGTAAAAGATGATAGGTTCTAAAATAATGGGAGGGAACTTCCTATGCTAGTATGAGGTAAGAACCATTTACAGGAAAAGAGATCAAGAACCTGCTGAAATAAAAACTGGGAGTGATGTATCAACTTCAACAAGGTTGTGCCAAGTCCTTGATTCAAACCTCTAATTGGGGAAAAGAATCTAAGTGTGGCACTCAAATTTTCATTGTCATTTAGTACCATATCCTCTTCAAGCTTCCCATGCTTTGAAACATGCAATGCCAATGACTTCGCTCTCTGAAAATGCCAGCTGAAGTTACAGTTGTTGAACTCTCAAAATACTGCAGATGCTGGAAATGCAGGGACTTGATTCTGAATTGTCAATAATGCTGAATTACATTAACTTGATTTGGTTTTTTTTTACTGAAGTATTGTGAGTGCAATTCAGTATGGAAAAATGGAAGTTAAGTGCTGGAATTTGTTAGCTGAGTGCCTAATATTTGTGACGATTCAAAACCTTTCTACCAATGAAGTGAACTTGATAAACAAAGGGGACAATGTGCTATATGGAATTGGAAAGATAGGGAATTGCTTTGCAAAAAACAAAAGAAAAAAAAAACTGAATTGACTATTTTGTGCCAAAGTTAACTGTAGATTCCAATCAGAGACAACCTCAAATTAAGCTTCTACCAGTTTATTTCCATGAGTCTCACTCTTTTCATGACTCAAGGCCCTGCAGAATATTAGAAGCAGATTTTAGCTCAACAATTCAGAAATAGGAAGATTTCATCTCCATTACATTAGTTTATGGGGAAATTTAGTATTTGATGGAGGGGTAGCCAATTTGTTGGTAAGTTGTAAAGTGGAATCTAAAAACCTTGCTATGATACAAGATATGAACAGTGATAAAAACTGCACAGAATTGAGTATCAGAATTCCTGAAACTCTCAGGAAATAAATGTTTTCTTTGTGCTATTTGTGCCAACTTAATAGATGTTTGCAAACTATAGGATGGTATTTCTGAAGCTATTTAAGAGATGGGATTTTCAGTAAAAGTAGGAGGTTAACTCATCAAGTTTATTAATCCAGCGCTCTTAATTTTCATTCATTAATTCTTCTTCTCTTCTCTAGTCTTTTGCTTGTTCTTTTATTTTCTTTACACAACTTAATAAATTCTTTTGATTCATGCATGCTATGTTCTATGGTGGTGGAGAATTAGAAAACAAACAAGCCTATGGTAGTAAAATATTGTGAGTTGCATTGAGTGAATTCCCACTTCCATGTTTGAGCATGAGAGTTAGAATAGATACATTTATCTCGATTGAATCTTTCTTAATTGTTCAAATGGATGAGTTCACCATGCTTATTAATTATTGCAGGGATTATATTCATGATTGTGTTGATCTTTAGATGGTCTTAGTTAATTACCTTTTACCATCTTCTAGGTATTGTTAGGGAATTAATTTGGGGATGAATATTTGTTTTGTTTCTTAGTTTTGTTTGCTTTCCCGGGACGTGCAAAAATAAGTGTGGAGATTTGATAACCATTATTTTGTCATGATAATTAAGCTCATATATTTGTGCTTTTTAATCTTCTCGTATATTTAAATTCATATTTATACTATATTTCATGTGTTGTATTTATTTTTGGGCTTTAATGTGACTTATTTTTAATTTGCGGTATTTGATGTTAATATTTGAATGTGGTCTTGTAGGTGATCAAAAGGGCCAAGTACTCGAGTCACATCAGATCAAATTTGGGCTCAAATCTAAGGCTAATTGAAGAGATCAAGCTCTAAAGTAATCTGGATTGTCCATCTAAGATCTGAGGCGATCTGAACCATCCATTATGATCTGGTTCATCCAAGTCAAAGAGAGAGTAGATCTGGACCACTGATCTAGATCTGGTGTTTTTGATCCAGATCTGAAGTGATCCGGCCATTGATCAAGATACGGAAGAATCTCAGTCGTCCGTTCAGATCTGTGATTAGATTTAAAAGGTTGAGAAGCAACCGTAGCAGAGATCGTCATTTTCTACAGTGGAGGGCAGGGGAGAGAAGGGAACTCACCGATCTCCATCGACGCCGACCACCGGAGCTCCGCCCTTCTTCATTTCCACATTCATCGAAGCTCCGGCCATCACGGCAAGAACAGAGGCGCTACTTCATCTTCTTCCCCGACATCATCTTGGCTGAAATTCAACGGAATTAGAGTTTAGGGCATTTTTCCTTCCTCACATATACATCTTCCATCCTCACATCAAGCTCGGGCCAGTTCACCTTCGTCTCGACGCAAACAGAGGGCGATCATCTTCCAGCGTTCATCTTCATCGATCTGAGCTGCAACAATGGTCGGAGTTATGAAGAAGATAGGGCTTTTCCATCGCCTTCAAAATTCTGTTTCCACTGTTCGGATCATCACTTTCCTCTCTTGAGAGCATCACTGATCATTCATCTGCCGAGCCTTCTTCTACAAATTTCGATCAAGCTAAGCTTGAACTGTGAGATTCATTTTGATCCAGCATTTCTTTCTTTGATGAATTGCAATTCCTGTGTTCTTGAATTGGATCGCAGCATATGTTGGTTACAATCCCTTTGTTACTATTGCTCGTGTAGTTTCCTATTGATGCTTCTGTTTTGTTAACTTTTCATATTACAGTTCTTAATGGTTGTTGTTCTTGCTTGTTCCATTCGATTTTGTAGTTTAGGTTAGTTAGATTTCTTGATTTCGAATTCCAGGAATTGAATTGCATCTTTAGGATAGGTTGTTTGGATTGTCATAAAGAGCATAGTTTTAGTTACTTGGTTGCACTTATTCATTGCATTGTTTAGACAAACCCCAATTTAAAACATCAAAGCCCAAACACCATTTGCAAATAAGTCGATCCTAAGATGAATCATTCGCTGACTACATTTCTTGTGAGAGACGATCTGGACCATACCCTATATTGCATTAGTGTAGTTAAGGGGTTCAATAATTAATAGTTTGTAAATGTATAACGACAACACGTTCTATCAGTGAGGCCAAGGAAGGTAGTGGAAATTAGAAATCTATGTTAGAAAAAGTAAGTCTTTATATATTTAGTTTTGTGTTAGTTTATAGGATTTTTTTCTCGTTAAAAATTATACTTTTTGTTTGTTTATTTCTGATGCAGAAAAAGAAGAAGTTTGGAAGGAGAAGAAAGTGTCTGCCGAGGAAAAAGAGGACGATGACTTTGATGTTTGTATCTTTTCGTAGGTTTGAGCCTCACGTTTGGTATGAGATATTTTCATTTGGTTTAAATTAACTTGAAGAATGTTAGATTGGAATATTGTTGGATTTGTATGGATATGTTGTATGTGTTGAACTTGAGACCTTTGAATGCTGTATATGTATGGAATGCTTGAACTTGTTAGATTTGAATGTTTGAATGTTTGCATGTTGGATTTGTAGGAAATGTTGTATATGATGATGAATTGTGTTTGTTTGTTTGTATGGATTGATGAAATATGTTTTGTATTTGTATGGATTGATATATGCTTGTTTGTATACGTATACACGATAAGATGCAGGAAATGGGGAGGTTTTGTGATTTCTTTTTGATTTTGTGACGAATTTTCGACAAAAAAGTTTTGTTACTAAATTATCGTAAATATTATTGTGTATCGCAAATCTACGATGAAAATTTATTTTCGTCGCAGATTTGCGTTTGTGAATTTTGGGACGAAAATAGTTTACATTACAAATTTGCGATGAATTTAGCGATGAAAAAATGTTTGATGCAAAATTTGCGATGAATTTATTGAATTTCGTCACAGAATTTGACGATGACCTATTACTGACGGAAAATAATTTGACGCAAATTATATTTGCAACGAATTATTTTTTAAAATTTGTCGCAAAAATTATCGTAAATTTACTATTTTGTGGTGTTTTACCATCAATTAATTTAATAAAAATAATTCTTAATTAAGTTTAACCTAATTCTTAATTAATTTTAACTGAATTAATTCAAATTTAATTAATTCAAAATTAACTTTAATCAATATTGAAATTAAATTAACTATAACTTAATTAATTTTGATCCGAATTTAATTGATAAACTTAATGAATCTTGTTCCAAACCTTAAAATTTGACTTAACTAATTTTAACTACCTTGATAACTATAAGTCCTAAACTTAAAACATAACTCCAAGTCAAATGGACTTAATTCTCAAATTAAACAAATTATCTCACACAATCATAAGATTACTTTGTTTGATCCATTAGAATTGGTGAGACGATTGACAAATTTTTCTTACTCAGCTTATACTCAATAGGAATTAAGTTATTTTTAGATATGTAGATTAGACATGTGTTAATAATATACTTATCTACTTTTCATTTTATTCATGGAACTGGCCTAGGTTTTATCTTAAATTACATGCTCCTACATGTCTAGACAACCTTTGCATGTTTGTGTATTGAGCCATGTAGACGAGCGTGTACATGTTAGGATTTACCCTCAAGTTCTAGATGTAGACAAGTGCATCGACATGAACAAAGGGGTCTAAACTCAAAATAATCACCAAATGTGGCGAACCCCCCTTAGTGGTATCAGAGCTAAGTTAGAGAGATGTCAATGGCAACGTAAACATCTTAAGGTTAAGGGAGAGTCCCAGCCTGTGTTGTCTCCCAAGCATCAACTTTCAAATTATCTTCATAATTTAGGAGTCATTGGGATTGTTGGTTTATGCAAACTGAGTTTAGCAAAAGAATAGGTCATAACTTGACAAAGAAGGTGAGAAGCCCTTTGTAAGTCCAAGAGCACACCTGTGTGAGCAAAACTCGGCGAGGAACTGCCCTATCCTCATTACCCTTAGTTATGATTATTATTTAAATGTCTGAAATCTGGGAAAGATCCATACAGGATTGGTATACTAATTCCCGAACATCCGAACTAGAGTACCTTGACCTTGCCTCTTCTGCCAAAGTAACTACCAATCAACTAGCTAATAACCTTGCGGTCGTCTATGATCGCACCTGTTTGTCTTCAAGAGTCCACTTGAAGAACTTTAAACTACTTCTTGAGAAGTATCAAGCTTTAGAAAAGCAAATCTTAAAGTTCGAAATTTCTTTGAGAAATCTGACAATTGTATACACAGAGAATAGACCTCTGACAAAGCAAGAGGTTAGAGATCTGGTTGCAGAAATTGCAGAGCAACCAAAGATCTTGGAGAAAGAAGCTCTGAGGCTTACTGAAGAATTAAACAAGAAACTCGGGCGTGTTGAGGTTCTACTCCGCAAACTGGAGAAGTGGACTACTTCATGAGTAGTCATGTTATCACTAGAAACACACAATCCTACACCGAAGTAGTAAAAGAAACTGAACAGATAGAATCCCCAGCCATTGGATTCGCGAAGCCTAGCAAAGCTCAAGGGCCGGCATCCGGGACTTCTACACTTATAAAGCATAACAGCACCCAACTTCAGCCGTTGGTCCAAATAGCTGAAAGCTTGAAGGATATTTTGTCAGACTTGAAGACCCTGCTCGAACATACTAAAGGAGGTATTTCTCAAACCAATATACCTGACTCCTTGGTTGAGAAACTGCAGAACCTTTCTTTAGGGCATAGAGAAGGCAAAGGAGTGCTACGAGTCTTCAAGGATCCCTATAAGATACTGAAAGAGGAACAAGAAAAATTGAAAAATCAATGACTACCACATGAACATTAACTCAGACCGCCACGGAGCCAAGCCGAGTTCCCCTATTTGAAGACCAAATACGTGAATACAGGAGAAATCAGAGGAGGTTGCAATGCAAGGCAAGCAACTAGGAAACTGGGCAGGCGCCTAATAGGAGGACCTATGTCTACAAATATACTAGAGCAACAACTTGACCCACAGCTACAACTTAGACTCTCCATGCAGGAACGAGCTTCTATAGTTCTGGCGGAAGTCTTGTACCACACAAGAAGAGATGATGCACATCACAGGGTATGTGCATCGATCTGAGGAAGCTATGCTGGTTGCAAATGAAAATCAATAAGACAGGATGTTTATCCAAGAAGAGAGCTTCAACCAACTGCAAAGAAACAGGATGCAGTATATACATCTGGGTATACTGTAGGTACGTATTCAAACTCTCCATAGACAGGAAGAAGGTACGATGGCCTTAATCGTGTCCCGAGACAATCGGTGGCACGGAGATCAAGCCATCATAGCTACTATGGAGGTGGATCTGACACGAGGAAGCCAGCTCATATACGTAATACTTGATATATGATGACAATTAGCGATTTCTACCGAAATATACAGGTATCTATCCTCACCCGAGGGTATGAGCACTGGAGGAATGGCGAAGCCAACATACTTATCACCAGAGGCCTTGTAGGGCGGCTCTCTAATACTCCTAATGTAGGTTTTGCCTACGAAGTCCAAGGAGTTGTGGATTATCTTACTAGCCATGG
>JBBUKS010000002.1:8961297-8981108 GCA_038050645.1 Hedychium gardnerianum | reverse complement strand
AAATTATTGGTTAATATTTTACCTAACACCATCTTGTGTAAGATAGGTGAATATAAAGATGCCAAGGAGTTATAGAGCAAGTTGGCCAAACTCCATGAAAATCTATCATCAGGCACAAAGTGGAGACGAGTCCAAGAAGGGAGATTTGTTGACACTAGAGCACGATGACTCGGAGGATGAGAGGTGCTCAACATCCGAGGATGAAATTGAGGAAGCCTCCATCTTAAGGATTGAGGGGGAGAGACCATTAACACCGGAACGAGAAGAAACCTCGACATTCGGGGCAAATGAAGAAAATAGTGTCACCTCGTAGAGCGAAGGTATAATAAACTCAATTCATAAAAATAAATATCATATTATTTGCTTTGAGTGTAGGGAGAAAGGATACTATAAGAGCAAGTATCCAAAATTGATAAATAAGAAGACCCAAGTGACACCCAAGGTGAAGGAGAAGCCAAGGGAGGCTGAGATCTTGATTCACAAGGGCAAAGAGCACATTGTGTGCTTCTTGTGCAATCATAAAGGACACTACCAAAATCAATGTCCAAAAATGAGGTCCTTAACTAAGAACAGGGGAGGAAACTCATATCAAGGGGGAGCTTCAAAGAACAAAATTAAGGTATCATTAGTTAATGGTGTTTCTTCATTTCATAATAATAAGCATGTTAGAGATAAATGCTATCATTTTAGTGCTATTTATCATGAAAAT
This sequence comes from Hedychium gardnerianum, assembly GCA_038050645.1. Lineage (NCBI taxonomy): Eukaryota > Viridiplantae > Streptophyta > Magnoliopsida > Zingiberales > Zingiberaceae > Hedychium > Hedychium gardnerianum. The sequence goes on along the minus strand of JBBUKS010000002.1, from coordinate 8,980,399 downwards.
AGAAAACATGAAAATCTTAAGGAAAATTACAAGTTATTTCATGGTAGAACAACCCAATCTAAGGATAGGAATAATTTAGGCAAAAATCCTAGAAGACTAAACATATGCCTAGGAAGAAGAAAATCTAAGGAAATCATGAAAAGTCAAGGATAAATGCGTTGAAAATCAAGTCTTGAGATCAAGACTTGATAAATTGGAGAAAACCCTTAAGAAAATGACAAGTAATGTTAAAGGGTCTAAGAAGAATAATCTAGGGTTAAATAGGCAACAACCATCTAAGGGTAAAAAAGGTTTGGGGTACAAAAGAATAGTCTCATACCATAGAATTCCATATAGCTATGGAATTAATCCTAGGTTTAGGAGTTAAGTCAATATTACAAAGGAAGTTATCCCGAGACTAATATAACTAAGGCTTCTAAGAAGCCTAGGAAAGTCATTAAAGAAGGTATCTAGGGAAATTATCCCTAGTGATTACCTAGTACACCCAAGGAGCACCAATAGGTTTTGGGTTCCTACGAGTGTGTTCTCTACACCCTACATGGGTATAGGGTATGCCAACTCTAATTGGATGGATAGTTAACCCTATCATGGTGAAGTTGACATCTTATGGCATTTTCAAGATATTGTGACATCTTGAAAATGAGAAGTTGACTTCTACTTTTGAAGAGTAAAGCGTGCCAATTAATTTTTTTTTTTTTGAAGTATTGAGCTTTATCAAATTGGCACAAATAGGATAGAATTCAAAGGAATGTTAAGTTGGGATTTTGACATTTTCTAAGGAGATAGGGCAACTTAGGTTAATTTTTGACTTAGCGATTAGTTGATGATACTTAGATAGAAGATTTAAGAAATTTCTTTATGCTATAATTGCCATGTTTTGTGTGCCCTATCACATGCCATGAAATCATATCTTAGCATTCATATTGTTATGAAAAATGCTACATGCTATGTCATACATGTATTATTAAGCTATGATAGTTTTTCTTTTGAAAAATACTCATTTGATGTATGTCATAATCATCATTATGCATTGTTTTAAATTCCTAATTTCTTAAAATTAAGGACAAAGGCATAAATTGACATCCTAGGTAGGATGATCAAAGTTAAAATGTCTAGATAGAGATGCATGATCCCTTAATTTAGGGAAGAACAACTCTATACATCTCACAAGAACTTTAAGTTGACTTGTATGTATATTGAGACACATTAGATATAAGTGAGATGTTAGGAAGATGAGTAAAACTCAAGATGTTGATTTAGTGCATCTATTTGAGTTTTAATTTCATTAAAATAAATGTATTTTGTGAAGTCCAATCATTGAAAAAGCTAATGTACAGGTCATGTGCATTTAGTCCATATATCATGGTTGGAAATTAGTTTTGAAAATAATTTCAAAAATATTTTGAAAAACCTTGGTGAAGTCTATTTGTTGATAAAAATCATCATTTGATTAATTAGATAAAAAGTTAGAGTGAAAGAAGTTTTCAATGGTTTCCAATTTTGTATTATTTTTTGAAAATGGGATGTATTTTCGTAGAAAATTATTTTTCCATGATAGTATATGACATAAGTAATGTCTACGTGAAATTTTATGATTTTTCAAAAATTGTAAAATTATTTATGATTTTTTGAAATTCAGTTTGAAATTGAAGTTGAAAATCAGAAACAACAATCGATTGGGTTAATCGATGCACACCAATCGATTGGTTAGTATCCCAATTGATTGGTGGTGAATTTCCATGAGAACAGAATCTCGCGGAATCGACTCATGCGGTAATCGATTAGAAACTCACTTCAATTGATTAACACAGTGCGGAATCGATTGGTATTTGAAATCAATCGATTGGTGGCTGCTGTGTTTGACTGAAATAAGTTTATTTTAGTCGGTTAAGCCACATTTAGGTCATTTAACTATTCTTAACCCTATGAAATGCTTGGATAAGTATTTAAGGATAATTTTCTTGATAAAAATTAGAAAGAAATGGTTAAAGATGACTAATTTGGAGTTAAGGAGGTGGTTTAGATTCAAGGTTGAATTTTTAACCTCATGACTTTAATTTTGGGATTTCCTAAAGGTTTAGGAATTCCAAATCATTATTGGTGCAATGATAGAAGATGGAGCATGCTTTGAGGGGGAGGTCTACCTTAAAAGGCATAAATTGAGGAGATTTGTAGAATGATGAAGTGATGTTTGCTTTGAGCATTGGAAACAATGAAAGGTATGAGACTTTTATTGGATATTTGGAGGTTAAAGAGGGATGAATCTTGGGAGAAGATTTTTGATATGTGCAGGGGGAGAACGTAGGGTTTAAGTTAGGAAATCCTTATTCATACTTTGGCATGAGAAGAAGGAAGTTGAGCTTATGAGTTAGCCTAACATAAACATATTGTCAAATATTAAAAAGGGGGAGATTATTAGTGCAATCGTTCTCGGGCCAAGGTTGACTAAGTTGACTAAGCTCAGGTTGGCTCGAGCTTGAGTTTCGATGTTTGACAATATGTGAGAGAGAAATCAAGTAGGTTAAGGGAGGACCGGATATTTGATTCGGGAAAGTCTTAATTGGAGGTTGGACAAGTAAAAGTCCTAACTGAGGTTAGGCAAGGGAAAGCCTACTGGAAGGTTGGCAAGGGCAAAGTTCAAGTGGGTCAGGGAGGAACAAACACTTGGTGATCGAAAGTCCTAATTGAGGTTAGGCAAGGGGAAGTCTTAACTGAGGTTAGGCAAGGAAAAATCTAAGTGGGTCAAGGAGGACTAGACTGAGTGAGAAAGTCTCAATAGGTCAAGGTTGACCAGATATTGGGCAACGGAAAGTCCCAACAGATCATGGATGACTAGATGTCGGGCAGAGGAAGTCCTGATAGGTTGAGGTCAACTAGATACCAGGTAAGACCTGAATTTAGGATTGAAAAGTCTGAATTTAGGTTATCAATCGATTGGTAAACCCTAAACCCGAAATCTGAGTTTTAGGATTGGGCAATCAATTGGTAATCGATTGGTAGAAGCTTCTCGCGAACAGGAGCTTGGAGAATCGATTGGATTCAACCCAAAATCGTGAGGAAACAGAAGGTTGCTGAATCGATTGGGCCAATCGATTCAGCAGGGGTCAATCGATTAGAGCGTTTTTCTCGAGTAAACAGAAACTTCTGAATCGATTGGTATGACTCACCAATTGATTGGACATGCGAAAAAGAGCCGTTTTGTAGATTTTGAATGGTCGAGCTGATGTGACAATTGATTGAGGGTAAGATCAATCGATTGGGAGGCGTTTTCTAGTCTGAAGGCAACCTAGAAAAGGGGGTTCGTGGAGCTTTTGAAGACGCTAGTTCTTGAGAAGTTAGAAGCGAAGTGCTACTGCATTTCCAACCGATCAAGAGGCATTTCCAAGCAACAAGAGATCAAGCAAGCAAGGTTATTCATTGTAAAATCATTTTCGATTATATTTGCTTGTGTATTTTGTATTTCTTATTATATTCTCGTGTTCGAGCTTGTACGAGGTTTCTCTGCCTCTGGAAAGTTTTCGAGAAACAGGCATTCATAGTGGAGCTTTGAGTGGACCCTTGGATTAGTCACCTCGAGGTGGATATCAAGTAAAATCGAAGGTGTTAGCATTGCGGAGTCTTCGCTTCGAGTTTTCTACTGCAAATCAAGTTCAAAGAAGCGAAGCAAGCTATTCACCCCCTCCCTCTAGCTCATACCGGTCCTAACATCCATATAATTTCTCTTGGACTCTATCATAAGCTTTTTCTAAGTCAATGGATACATGTGAGATCTTGTTTTTGCTCCCGATACTTTTCAATTAGTTCTCTTAGAAGATGTATAGCTTCTATTGTCGACCTTCCAAACATAAACCCAAATTGATTTTCGGTCATCGTGGTCTCCTTCCTTAATTTTTTTTTCAATTATTCTTTCCCAAAGTTTCATAGTATGACTTATTAGTTTAATATCCTATAGTTTGTATAATTTTGTACGTCTCCCTTATTCTTATATAAGGGAATTAGAGTAATTATCCCTTTTTCGTTTTCAATATCATGTTAAATAATTTTGTAAGATTTAATTCTTAGTCCATATCAAGTGATATGGGTGTGTCACATAAGATGTGAACATTTATATAAGGGTGTCATAGGTGATACTTGACATTTTGCTTGTATAGCCTCTTGGAAGTTGTAACTTCAATATACATAAAATTCTTACATTTATTCTACCAATATTCACAGAAAAGGAAGATGGCTTATCATTAATCTACAGAGAAAAAATAACTATAAACTTTTATCAACAGTTACAAATTTAACTAAGTTCATTCAATTATAACCTACATGCAACTTCAACTAAATCAAATTTCAAATATCTGAGGTGAGACTTCTTATGGAAAGTGTGACCAGGTCACCGAATATCCATTCTTGCCGGAAGACTGCAATAATTTAGTGGAATAAACAATATAAAAGGTAGTCCGGTGCATGAAACTCCCACTAATGCGCGTCCCGGGGAAGGATTGGATTATATTGGATCTATTGTACGTAACCTTACCTTGCATTGCAAGAGATTATTTCCGTTACTCGAACTCGTGATCACAAGGTCACATAACACCAACTTTACCGTTGCGCCAAGACTCCCTTTCTAGTGGAATAAACAATATAAAACAATCAAATTCACTGTTATAACATTATCAAAGCAAATTATATAGGATAATATTTTTGAGTGAATCTAGAGTGTATTAACTAAAAAGTCAAGAGATTATATCAATAGCAATGCAAAAATTGTGAATTCATATAGAAATGTCAGGTGATACCATATTTAAATTGGAAAGTTGAAAAGATGAGAGCAATCACAAAAGTACCACATTATATTATGGTTTCTTCTCCCTCCCAATTTGAGAAATTTTCTCAATAGTGTCTTATAACTTTGACATTCTCGGATCAAAGCATCTGAAGATACCTAGGTACTGAAGGTATGTTTGCTCTTTTACCGAAGACATTGTCTCTCTCTTAAAAAAAAGATTAACACAGTCAATTGACTATGCAGTTGGTTTGTAAGTAACATGAATATGAGAAATATATGACATTTACCGGCCATCAACCTTTTTTGGCGGCTGGTAAATTTTATAAGAAATTGCCTTTTGTTTGAATAATGGCCAAAAAATTTTTGCTGTGAAGTATCAGCCAGATTACTGTGGTTTGTCAATTTTAATTATTTATACTGATTTAGAATGTTTTCCATAAAAACTCTTAGAAGTTTTTGTTCTCAGAACAGCACTTTGTTATCGCTTGCATTTTCATGTTTTTTTAGTTAAACCTTCACTTCCCACAAATTTTGAGGAGGACACATGGGCAACATTGAAGTCTGCTATTACTGCTATATTTTTGAAGAAACCAGATCCTTGTGACTGTGAAAAACTCTATCAGGTGATTTTCATGATTATTTTTTTTGTCTTTCTGGATACAGTTTTAGTTTCCTTTCCTGCTAGAATGACATTTGATTTATTTCTGGCACTCTGTAGGCTGTCAGCAATCTTTGTTTGCATAAGATGGGAGGGAGCCTTTACCAACGAATAAAGGAGGAATGTGAAATGCACATTTCTAAGGCATTGTCATCATTGGTCGGTCAGAGTCCTGACTTGGTGGTATTTTTGTCATTGGTAGAGAAATGCTGGCAGGACTTCTGTGACCAGATGTTGACTATACGTGGCATTGCTTTAGTACTTGATAGAACATATGTTATGCTAAGTCCAAATGTCTGCTCATTGTGGGACATGGGTTTGCAGCTGTTCAGGAAGCATCTCACTTCATCTCAGGAAATAGAGCACAAAGTTGTCACAGGACTTCTGAGGTTGATTGAAAAGGAAAGGTATGTTAAGAAAAACAATTTCTTCCTTTTAGGTTTTCCAAAAAACCTAATTCAGATAATATGACTTGATTTTGTCAACATTTTTGTTTCTGGTTTCTTGATATTGGACTTCTAAGTTTGCTTCTAATTGCCAAGTGGAATATCCACCTTTCTTTCTTGTGAAAGCCTATTACTATTCATCAGCTTGTTACTGAATGCTATCATCATAATGTTCACTTGAATGTAGAAATGGAATGCAGGCCATATTAAGGAAAATTGTGGTGTCTTTTGACTTTTTGTTGGACTTGCTGATGTCGAATCGAATTTGCTCAACATGTTAATTATCCCATGCAAAATTTTAAATCAATTGATTGTCTAATATCTAGTCTCATTCTTAAAAGTTTACAAGGTAAATTGGAAGAAGATTAAAGGTGTAAACACTACTGAATTCATCCAGACATACATTGAAGTAAAAACAAGTAAAATTCATTTTTGATTCAACTATCTAATTAATATACTTTTATGGTTAGAAGTAAAAAAATTAAGTGGGCGGGGATTAAATGAGTAAATGCTCATTTGAATTTATTTCAGGATTCTTTGACATTTGATGAGCCATGTCAAGTATCAAGACAATATGGTGCGACAAAATTTTAATTCAACTATTTAATTGCTGTATTTTTTTTTAAAGTAGATAAAAGTAATTGGAAGAGAAGTGGTGTTTTGGTGCAATGGTAAAGTTACTGCCGTGTGAGTTGGAGGTCACGGGTTCGAGTCACTGAAATAACCTCTTGTAATGCAGGATAATGCCGCGTACAATAGACCCAATGTCGTCCGACTCTTTCCCGAGACCACGCATTAGCGGGAGCTTTGTGCACCGGCTGTCTTTTTTATAAAGTAATCGGAAGAAAATGAAAAGAGAAAAACTAATCTGAAATTATCTTGGCAGGTTTAGATGCATGTTGAGCGTCTATAGTGTAATACCTAAACTATATTATTCCAGCCGGGGACCTCTAGCATACACTGATACTTTAAATCTTTACCCAAACCAACCTACCTTTTTTTGTAACACAATTAACCTAACTAAGAGATGATCCTCAAGGAAAAAATTTGATTAGACTTGACTTGAAAAGTTGTAGAATCTGCCTTTGGTCTAGTTTCTTCTCAAATTCATGTTGAGTCTCACGTTTCAATTATTACACACTTAACAAGATGACTCATATTGCACCAAATAGTATCTTTAAAATATATCCATGCAATGAAACCAAACTAAATTTTACAGAAATTTTGGAATTTGAAATGCCATTGCTTCAAAATCACTTATCTTAAAATCCACTATAGTTTGAATCCACTTCCAAATGCAGGTTTATTTCTACTCTATTTTCTTAATCTTGGTTCTTTTCAAGTTATTACTGGTATTTCTTAGTGTTATATCTCAAAAGAAAAGCATTTTGAAGTGATTAATTCTTGTTTGTAATCAAGCTGGACTCAAATTCAAATTAAATTAGATAAGTTGGAGTTGTACCAAATTAATTGATTTGGGCTGGTTTGGATAAGTTAGGATTGAACCAAATTAGATAATTTGGGTTTGGTTCAATTCTATTTTTGGTTTATATGGTTTAGGGTTTCCAAAGCCCAATTAGAACATATGGGTATGGTTCAATTATACTTTTGGTTTATATGGTTTAGGGTTTCCAAGGCTAAATTAGATAATTTGGATTTGGTTTGATTATATTCTTGGTTCACATTGTTTAGGGTTTTCAAAGATAAATAAGGAGTTTAGGATTAGGGTTTATTCTAAGATGTTTTCTTTATGTCCTCTCCCCTCCCTCTCTTTCTCACAATTTCGCCTAGTAGCTACTAGTAGTCTATTTTTGGTGGAAGCAATTGTTGCCCATCTTGGAAGCCATCACTATCCTGGTGGAAGAAGTACTTCGTTTCCATCTATCTTAAATTGATCCTTGCACTACTAGGGGATAATATGAGTGTGTGGTTATAAAGTAAGCCCTTTATCATATTCCTTGTCTTTTTTTTTTACATTATAGAGTTGAATCCATACTTATATTAATTTATAAGGATTTAGTTATTGAGAGAACATGAAGGTGCTTTGGGGTGATTGTTGAGGATGTAGATTTCTTCAATTGAGGTGGGTTTTTTCCCACTTAATTTTATTTGATATTTTCCTTGTGCATGATTAAAATTGACAAATCATAATTATGAGACTAACCAAATATATTATTTTAATAGAGAAAATTTTAAAAGAAAATATTGCATAATAAAACTTTGGTTAATGCTAAATCTCTTGGGTGATTTAATTTATTTTTAAAAACCTCTATACACTCTTGCCTTTGTTACCTATCTTTTGAATTGTTTGTCCTTTTATGATCTTCTTGTTTCTTTACACTTATGTACCACTATTACAAAAAAATGCTAGGTTTGATAGAAAATGAAAATCCTAGGAAAGTGCTTTAAAGGAATATGATTCACTTTACGAATACTGAAAAATTTAGATATAAACAAATTAAAATTTAATAACATTGAGTGAACTACTTATAACATAGAGCTTCGACTCCACTACGTTCATTGTAGAGCTTTAGCTCTACACTCTAAAGGAGTTGTGTGACCGCTTGTATTGAATTAACAAAATAAATTTTATTGGCTCCACGTTCAAAAAGGACCCTTGAGTCTTTTGTGCGCGTGTGGGCTTCGACTATTGTATATGAAACAATTTTCTCACTGGGTGGATTATGGGTCATTCACTTATTCTATGGGATGCATTTGAGTGGATTGTGAGTCGTTTATCCTATATATGTATGTATATATTCATACATATGATGTATTTTATATTGGGTGGATTGCAGATCGGTCATCCCATATATATATAGATATATTACATCTTTACTGGGTGGATTGCAGGTCGTTCATTTTTATATATATTTACGATGTATTTCATATTGGATAGATTGCGGGTCATTTATCTTATATATACGATACATCTTTGTCGGGTGAATTGCGTGTCCTTCACCCTATATATTCATATATATGATTATGCTGCATTATATATATATAATGCATCCTTCATTAAATAGATGGTGGATCGTTTGTCATATATATCATGTATGTATATATGTTTGATTTTCTGAAAAATTAAAAAGGAAATAGTTGTAAAGTTTAAAGGAGGAAAAATGATTAAGCCATCGAAGATAAAAAAATAAAAGAAATTATGGTAAGAGATTTATGAGGTTAAATTGGTGGAACAAAGATAATATTGATTAATTGTTATTCGTTGGATTTCATTTTGAGATATTTTACATCATGCACTGCTTTCTTGTACCCACTTTGCATTTTTATGCTCACTTATGAAGTTTTTGATGTCCGCATTATCAGCTGAGTTTTATGCATAATATCGATGAATTTTATTCAGAGGTATGCATTTAGTTAGTTTAGTTAGCTTTGTATATATATTGCTCTGACATTATTGCAGTTCACGCACAGCGCGCGAAACTAGCTTCATGGCAAGCCTAGCTCGTGCAGGGTGTGGCAACATGGTATCAGTGCTTAAGATTTAGGGATGTGTCAAAGCATGTAGAGTTAGAGCCATTGTATGCATATGCATATTTAATGAAAATTTTAACTTGATCTTGAGTATTTCCTAGTAGTACTCTTGAGTTGATTAACTTGGTGTTCTCATGATGACTGGGAATATAAAGAGATTGGGTTGTCACATCAATCGCGTTATACTTATTGTCGATGCCTTGCATTATCATCCTTCGAAAGGCTTCAATTTATAACGATTTTAAGCACCTAGAAATTTTGTTTTACTTCAAACCTCTATGTTAGAAGGGGAGTCTTGATTCAATGGTAAATTGCTGTCGTGTGACCTCATGGTCGTGGGTTCGAGTCGCGTAAACAACCTCTTGCAATACGCTACATACAATAGATCCAATGTTAGCCTTCCCTAAGACCTTGCATTGCCGGGAGCTTCATGCATCGGGCTGCTCTTTTTTTTTTCAAATCTCTATGTCTAATGCCCTTAAAACCCATGATCTTTGTCGATTCTTTTTTAACTTCTCCGAGGTTTTCTCTAAGCATTATGAGGTACTAGCATATGTGAAATACTGAATTGTTTTGTCAACTAACAAGTTATGAACATGAGGGTCAAACACGGAATAAAAAATGTGGATGATTTGAATGTGTTATGCTATAACTCTCTATCTTAGATACTTCCAATATTTTCTCATTGTCTTTACCATTGTTTTGAGTAATTGCATGAGTTAGACCAATGCACCATATCAATTTCTTGATTGTTTTCTTTACTAGATTCAACTTTGAAAGTAAGCAAATATAAAGATCCTTCATGTTAGTGAATGCCTGTTACATTACTTCATGTTTGAGACATAGTATTACAGATTTCCTTTTTCAAATACATTAGAATTTATTTTTTTTATAACTTTTATAAGCATTGTTTAGCAACAAGTTTGACGCTGGGATAAGTAGTTAGTCAATCCAACTTAACATAGTATTAGAGCATTAGGAGGTCCTATGTTTGAGCTTCTACCTGTCTCACTGATAATCCTCTAGTTAAATTGAGTTAGATATGCATATTGAGTTAAGCCTCTACTCGCCTACTAAGTTAACAATATAAAATGTATGGATTGGTCATTTTCTTACCTGTTCAAGGTTTTGGTATAATTTGTCAATTAACCAGCATAGTTAACAGTATGCTAACATTTCAGTGGGTTCGCCCTAAGGCCTGTCTTGTCACCAAAATCCGTCAAACAGCTCATGATGAGGTTCAAAGTAGAGACATTCACCCTTGCAAACAACAATAAGTCATTGACATAAGCTAGATGAGTGAGTTCTACCCCTACACACATAGGATGATAATGAAAACCATCCATTCTTGAAACTTCTTTCATAGAGCGTGAGAAAACCTCCAAACGTATCCAAACAACAAAGGGGAGAGTGGGTCACCTTGCCTCAAACCTCGTCTCCCACTAAAGAAGCCATGTAGCCCTCCATTTAGGTTAACCGAATCTGAGACCGTGCTAATGCATTCATGAACCCATCCGCGAAATTGTTGGCGAAAATCATAACCAACTAGGGCGGATATAAGGAAACCCCAATCAACCATATCAAAGGCCTTTCGGAGATCAACTTTAATCATGCACCTTGGCGAGATTCTCTTACGAGTATACTTCCTCAATAGTTCTTGGGCTAGATGGATATGCTCTCCAATGGACCGGTTCTTAACAAAAGTCACTTGCGCCCGATCCAACAAACTATCCATGACACTTGTCAACCGTGCCGCCAACACTTTGGAAATGACTTTATAGAAGGCCATGCAACATTAGGCTTATAATCAGAAACACGTGGAGAGTGATCAGATTTGGGAATAAGAGCAATCGAGATATTATTCCACTGCTTAAGAAGTTGCCCATGATGAAAAAACTCCTTTACCGTGGTTACAAAATCATCCCCAATCTTGTCCCAAGCCGTCGTGTAAAACTTTGCATTGAAACCATCCGGACCAGGAGCTTTATCGGCCCCAATATCAAAGAGAGCCTCCTTGATCTATGCCATAGTGATTGGAGCAATTAGGCCCGCAGCTTGGGCTTCGGATAGCCGGCTCCCAGGGAGGTTGGCACTGTCCAAAGGTATACATTGGCCGTTTTGCCCAATAGGTCGTGAAAGTACCCCCACAAACTCTTTGGAAACCTCATCCAAACTAGTTGTTTGCTCCCCAGATTGCTTGGTGAGTGTGATGATGGCGTTTCTTTTATTATTATGCTTCACCAAGTCATGGAAAAACTTTGTACATCTATCACTATTCTTGAGATAGGTACTCTTTGCTCGTTGTTGATAGAAAAGCTTTTCCGCCTCTGCTAGCATTGTGGCTCTTTCTCATCATCTCATAATCACTTGGGGGTTTGGCACCGGATAGAAGGTTTCGTTGGGCATCCTCTAGCATTGATTTGACCCTTAGAGCTTGCTCTGAGATGTGTTGGAAATGAAGTTTATCAAGTTGCCGCAGCTTGCCCTTTAGTCGTGTATGCTTTGCCTTGAGTACATATTGAGCATATCCAGAGACGGGATCATCCCATGAACTCGCCACCAAGTCTTGAAACCCATCATGTAGTGTCCACATATTATAAAACTTGAACGGCCTATTGCATCCATTCTCCCTTGCAAGTGTCGAAACTATACCGCAAGAGTAATCCAATAGGCATCCGGGTGGTGTAAAATGCACATAACTCTCATAGTCCGCTATAAGCCAATGTGAGTTCACCGTAGCCCTGTCAAGCTTGCAAGAAACCAATCCATTAGTCCATGTTAACTTGTATGTGGCCGGAGTTGATGAGCAAATGCGTGAGCAACTACTCCACATTATTAGTTTTTAGAAGGGGTCCTTTCCTTTCCGCTATCTTGGTATTCCATTAGCTACGGAGAAACTACGCATTGCAAATTATGGAGCACTTCTTGAGACTATCACAAAGAAGGTAACCACTTGGCCAAAGCATACCCTTTCATATGTCAGCCGGTTGGAGTTGATACGATCGGTACTTCAAGGCGTTGAATGTTTTTGGTTGTCTATTGTTCCAATGCCTAGTGGTGTGATTGACATGATTTATGGAATTTCTTGATCCTTTATGTGGTCTACAAAGCATCCACCAATCTCTTGGGCAACTATATGTCTGCCAAAAGATGAAGGAGGATATAGGTTACGTGATTTGCAAGCATGGAATACGGCTCTCCTATGTAGAACTCTATGGAATATACAAAACCGAAGAGAGTCTCTTTGGGTATGTTGGGTTTACCACCACTATCTCCGACTTGTGGATTTTTGGCATTGGAGGAGTAAGCCTTCGGATTCTCCACTCATTAAGCGTTTATTTCAGATTCGTGACACTCTTTTGAAGCGCACTACCTCAGTAGGGGTGGCAAACATGAAACTCATTGAGTGGTTCTTGGCGGAGCAAAACGGGTCAGCTTTAGCCTATGAGTTTTTTTGTCCACGAATGCCCAAAGTCCCTTGGTTTCCGGTGATATGGAAGTCATGTATATTGCCCAAGCATCGCTTCATAGCTTGGCTACTTGCTCACGGGAAGCTAAGGAGGGCAGACAACTTGCCTTATGAACCAAACAAGATGTGTGTCCTGTGCAATGCCCACATCTTCTTTGATTGTGCTATTACTAAGTCTTTTTAATAGGGTCAAGAGATGGTTCGAAATGACTAGCATGAGCAGATTTTTTGATGTTTTTCATCGCCACTACAAAGGGAAAGGATGATGCACCAAGGCGCGATATCTTGCTGTATCTTCGATGATTTATCTTGTATGGGAAGCACGCAACCGGTGTCGTTTTGAAAACATTGTGCCTTGTATTGAGAGGATGTTTCATAAGGTTCAGATACATGTGTGGCGCTTTGCAGATATCTAGTGATAGAACTCTCGGTCGGGTAGTAGTTGCTTTCTTGATGTTTTTATTTTCTTAGATGTCTTCATCTGTGGTAGTTTGTGATGATGTTTAGATCTGTAGTTGCTATGGGACGATGCTTTTCATGTCATGGACATCTAGAGTTGTAATAGTTTTGTGATCTTTATATATATTTACCTTCCCCAAAAAAATAACAGTATGCTAACATGGTGTTTTCTTGGCTTATATGAACTTGCTTGGGTTGATCGTCTAAGAATGGACTAAATTGAACACAATTTCTGTGTTTGGGCAGCACAACTGATATCAAACAAGGCTCTTTTCTAATGTTCATAGAATACTTTTTAAGTTTAACTAAGTGGATGTTTCTTCAGTGTTGTTATTTTCATTTGAAATTATTTGTTCCTTGTCAGGCAAGGTGAAGCTATTGATAGGACTATCTTAAGTCATCTTTTAAAGATGTTTACTGCACTAGGAATTTACATGGACAGCTTTGAGAAACCATTTCTTCAAGGCACTTCTGAATTTTATGCCTCTGAAGGTGTGAAATATATGCAACTGTCAGATGTTCCAGATTATTTGAAACACGTTGATGTAAGATCCTTCCTGCCATTGGTTTGCCTGTGATATATCTATGCTACTTTTCATGTTTGATTTTTTTAACTATGTTCTGATTCTCCTTTACAAAATTTCAGTTGAGGTTACATGAGGAGCATGAAAGATGTGTGTTATACTTGGATACAAGTACGAAGAAGGCCCTTGTGGCAACTGCAGAAAAGCAACTTCTTGAACACCATACTTCTGCAATTCTTGACAAGGTGACTTGGTTATGCCTTTTGATGTGTTGAACATCACAAAATTGTGTTTGCCTATCTCATTTTGATGGGATCTCATTATTTAGGGATTCACGATGCTTATGGAAGCAAATCGTATTGATGATCTTCAGAGGATGTATACACTATTTCAGAGGGTTAATGCACTCGAGTTAATAAAGCAATCTCTTAGCTCATATATTCGTGGTACTGGGCAAGCTATTATCATGGATGAAGAGAAAGATAAAGATCTGGTTTCCTACCTCTTAGAGTTTAAAGCATCTCTAGACAAGATATTGGAAGAAAGCTTTTTCAAAAATGAAGTTTTCTCTAATACCATAAAGGATTCATTTGAACATCTGATTAATCTGCGTCAGGTATATACTGCATAATATCCTGATTGCAATATGTGAATGTTTTATATTGCTAAGATTATGTCTTAAATGCCTAAAGATTGCTAGGATTATGTCTTGAATGCCTAAAGATTGCTAGGATTATGTCTTGAGTGCCTAAAAGTTGATGATATTTGCATACTCTATGATCTCCTAATGCCTAGAGTTCGTTCTATGTTGGTTGACATGGATGAAACTTAAATGTTCTCTCTGCCAACCAACACAGTGAACATCCTTGATGTCGTGGCACAGCTTTTGCGACAGCAAAGTTAGCAAGGATTTGTGCCAGGGCTCTGTTAGGTAGTTAAGTGTTTAGCCAGGTCACTGAGAGTTCTCAACTTCTGTCTGTGTTGTAAAGGTTCTGAACTTCCTCCTGTTGTTACAAAGAAATGAACGTGGGTCACTGACACAGTGTGTTGGCACATCTTTCTTCACGTCCTGAAGTTCTCTTTGTATATATCAAAGGAAGTCCAAGTTCATCTTGTCACAGAAGAAGCTTCATGTTCTTCGTTTCGCAGAAGCCTTGTGGAAACATGGCATGTTGGTGTGTAGAAATAAGGCTTGGGTTTTCTAAGTACGAAGCTTCTCATTCCCAATTCTTCACTTCATTGGTACCTTTGGCATGGTATGTCTATATGGCTTTCATGACACTAGCACCTTCTTGTTCCAGTCAGGAACCAAAATCCCAATTGGAAATAAGATTTGAAACTTTGGCTTGGAGTCAACATTGAAGACCCAAAAATGGGTGCGGATGTGAAATATATTGAGTTGCTTTTTTTCTTCAGCTGATTTTCTTACCTCATTGTTCATCAGTTTTCTTATAGTATTACAATATTAAGTATAAGGTGCTGCATGATAGTTTCAAATTGGATTATATGGTGATCCTTTTTTCTCATTCAGCACGTATTCATGGTTTTCTGAAGTAATTATTCTCTAGAATTCAGACATCCTTCATAGTTAACAGGGTTAGGCAACTCTTTTGTTAGCTTATACAATCTATTTGATGTAACAAGAGGAAAGAAAATAGCCCTGCAATACAACTTTAATCATTCTTTTTTGCCGCATGGCACATATATTTGATGCCAGTTTCTTATATTTTTATGTATGAGATATTCAGTGATTACTATCAACTCACGACAAATTTGAGCTACTACGTAGGAGGATTGCTTTGTATTCTAGGCATAAAGAATGAGCATATTAGAGTAATATGGAGGTCCTCTACTATCATAAAGAATGTGTCATTTCTAGGTACAAGACGAGAAACACTACAATCCAAGTGTATACATACATCTTCATACAATTTGATTTGTTTTATATTATGAAGATAATTTAATCGACAGAATCTATCTAATGCTTTATCTGCTTCCCCTGGTGGACTTGCCCTACAGAAAATCCCTAAAAGCAATATCTTCTTTTATGCTGTTAAAGTGTTTTGATGTCATCAAATTTGAGTGTGGGGAACATACTGTTGTACAGTGGACTACTATTTTTTATATATTTTATTGCCGAATGAGAGTCTGGGTGGGGTAATAACAGTGTGTTTACTTCTGCTTTCCGTTTTTGTCCCTCTACTAAATATTCCTACATATAACTGTGTCAATATTGCCTTAGCAACTGCTGGGAGCTTTGTTAAAGATGCTCATGTGAACTTTTACAGGAGAAATCTCTTAGTACAACCAGATTTTGTAAAAGGGGAGTAGTATAATACAGGGAAAAAAATGATCAACTCAAGGATATACTGTTTTTTATGTAGATCTCTTCCTTTCCATTTGCATCCGAATTCAGAATCAAGCAGCTTATCTAGAAGCATCTTTATTATTGCTGCTTAAATAATTTTTTAAAATAACTTCAACTTTTTCATAAAATAAAGTTTGAAGCTGATGATGGATAAAAAAGTTCTGAAATAATCCATTTTCTAACATGGAATTCAGAACCCCTAACACATTTGTTAAAAATCAATTTACTGTGTTCTAAATCCTCTTACAAGTTCATCAGAACCTAGAGCATAGCTAATAAATCTTTCAAAGGGTGAATCCCAAGTCAGACAAACTATATTAAGAGCCAATATAGTTTAATTTAGTCTGGTGTGAATTGGAAAACTCCATTCTTTCAGTTTCATAACAACCATTTGTTTCTATTGAACATTGTCTTTTTTGGTGTCTTCATTGTTGGCTTGATTCAAAAAAAGTTGTTAGTATGTTCGTGTAGGTGAAAATGGTAGTGCATTATATGTTGGGCAATATATGGTATAGGCAGTCAATACTGCCTATGAAGGCTATTTTGCAGACTACATTTGCAGTTGAGTTGATAGATGAAATCAATTTCGATTTATTGAACGAATAAAAAGTGATATTTGCAGTTGATTTGATAGATGACAACAATTTCGATTTATTAAGTCAACCATAACAAATAAAAATGTGCTTCACACAAATTAGGGTTCATCCAATATAATAATGAGAACAATGAGGGGTGTGATGGTGGTGAATCTTTCTGATGAGTATAATGATATGTTTAACAAAAAT
Source organism: Hedychium gardnerianum (assembly GCA_038050645.1). Taxonomy (NCBI): domain Eukaryota; kingdom Viridiplantae; phylum Streptophyta; class Magnoliopsida; order Zingiberales; family Zingiberaceae; genus Hedychium; species Hedychium gardnerianum. The sequence goes on along the minus strand of JBBUKS010000002.1, from coordinate 8,963,421 downwards.
TCTCCTAAAGATCATTTTTTCATATAAATAATCTATGGAAGGGTATCTATTTGTTTACTTTTTCCATTTTTATCTTTTTATATTAGATCTATTGAATTCGAATATATTCCTATTTTATGTGATGGTTGTAATTTTTTTTATATTAGTAACTTATGGTAATAATTTTGAAATATTATATAGTAGATGTGAACTTAAATATTTTGTTAAGCATGTTGTTGTGTATTTTTAATTTTTATTATGAGCCATATTTTTGTTATTATTCATTAGCGAATTGATCACATACTTGTTGCATGTGTGTCAGAATCTTCACCATTTGTTGAGATTGTTGATTTGTGCTATATTTATTTGCCCTTGTCATAAACAGAATAGACCAGCTGAATTGATTGCCAAGTTTGTGGATGAGAAGCTTCGTGCTGGCAACAAGGGTACATCTGAAGAAGAGTTAGAGAGTATACTTGACAAAGTTTTGGTGCTGTTCAGATTTATACAAGTAAGCTTTGCATATTTGGTTCATGTTAGTGATATGTTTTATTATCAAATATTAAATTATCTTAGTATGGATTCTTCTTTTTCATGTGTTGTTGGTTCAGGGAAAAGATGTATTTGAGGCATTTTACAAGAAAGACCTTGCAAAAAGATTATTGTTGGGAAAGAGTGCATCAATTGATGCTGAGAAGTCAATGATCACAAAAGTAATCAGAATTATTCGTAAAAATGATTGCAAGAATTTATCCAAAGACTTACATATATGCAATTTCTCTAACACTCAGTATCTTGTTTTTTCAGCTTAAAACTGAGTGTGGCAGTCAATTTACAAATAAATTGGAGGGAATGTTTAAGGTACCATAATTGTTTAATGAATTTACTTGTTTGAAATTTGATTCGGAATGCTAGGACATTCTATGCAAATATGTGTTTGATAGTTATCACAAAAAAAACAAGGTTTTAGAAATCCAATGCAATTAATATAAGTCGATCCACTTCATAATGCATACTATATCTTGGCCATATGCTGACGCATATTCTGATTGAATTAAAAAAGAAAGATTAATATTTATTTATATTGATTAGAATAGATTACACATGTCTACCAAAGTGCACTAATCAAACTATGTAATACTTAAGTCCGCAAAAGAAAAAAGGTATATCAACCTATGCAAAATCCATGTCAATCAATCTACACATCTCATGCATTTTCAGAATAATGCAAACTTGCAAACGCCTCACAATAGGCCCCTTAAGAGAGTAGTCACCTAACTATTTTTTTCCTCAAACTAACAAAAATAGAACGAAATGGCAGTTGATGACTACTGTTGTATTGAAATTGTAAATCCTCTTTGTTATTGATTAGAAAATCCTTGTATTTTTTTTTATTGAAGATCCTCTTTGTCAGTTGAAGATCCTTAAAATTCTTTTCCTCTTTTTTATACAAGAACTGAGTGTCTTTATGGATAGTTGATGACTATCACCACATGCCTTAGTTGATAAGTCCTCTTCCTTATTACAACCATGGGTCATCAATTTTGTTACTTTTATCAATATGTATTAAGTAGGAGAGACAATTTGATTTGACAAACAAAAAGAAATTGTATAAATTTGATCTTTATTTTGTTAACCTTGAATAAAACTGGTTCTTAGGTCTAGGCATGGTCCAATCAGCTGTAAAAATACGATGGTCAAGTTCACACCATAAGATCATATTCACTTTGATATCATTTACATGCTCTGACTTCTTACTCCCCCTTTTCATCTATTTGATAGTTTACTGGTTGTCTTAAACCCTAAATCATGAGCAAATCGTATATCGTGATTTTTGTTGATCCTTATGATATTTGTCTTGGTAATCTAAGTATGGATTTAGTTCCTACTTTATAATATAGTATTAGCCTGGGCATGTGCGATGTGGCTCAAATATTGATAGTTGTGATCACTAATGACTATCTTGATTTATTATACGATTGTGATTTGAGGTTACCAGTTGGAGGAATTTAAGTTTAACAGTATTAGACGTAATGAGACAATTGTTAAGATAGGAGATAACGAGTTATGTGGAACTGAGAGCTTTAAATATTTAGGATCATTTTTACAAAACGATGGAGGAATTGAAAGAGATGTCTTACATAG
>JBBUKS010000002.1:8936763-8951986 GCA_038050645.1 Hedychium gardnerianum | reverse complement strand
TATTAGCGTAGTTGCAGATACTATGTTGAAGCTAATTTATGAAAATCAAATATCAAACATGAGAATACTACAATATATAAATATGGTTTTAACAATTTTTAATTATTATTATTTAATCAATCTTAATTTTTAACCAAGATAATATAGTATTTATTTTTAAAAAACTTTAGTAGTGTTTTAAATGGGATCTTACAAAGTTCCATTATGTACATTTAAATTTTTGCCAAGTTAATTGGATTAAGAAGGTGTACAGTTGAAATAAGTTATGTGTCTAGTTAGTGGATAAAATTGCGGTATCAACCATCTCTAGGCAAGACACAGCCGAGTACACAAAAAGGCAATTCTTTTCCTGCAGCATGTGAAGCTCCTTTTGAAGGAGCCTAGAAAAACAAGAACAAAGGGTACGCATAAGATCAAGTGAAAAAGTAATATGTCCATTGATTGAAGTGAAAGAAAACCAAAAAAAAAAAAACATTTAAAAAATGACTTGAAGCCTTGCAATGAAAAAGGATATTTATGTGCAACCATTTTTATCTCAACTAGAGCTCAAAGTAAACTCGTCAAATTTTAGTTAACCTAGATTGGAGAAAATAGTGTAAAAATATTTATTAATTATTCATTTATTTGAATTTGAGCCATATAAGTACTTTCCTTATTTAAAGGGCTTAGTGGTCAATGGTCTAGTGGTGGCCTGTTATCATATCATTCGGTGTAAGGACTAAACAAGACACCTAGTATAGTGTTTTGAGGATATTTTATAAATATTATTATTCCCCGTTTGAGTTTTTACCTTATTTCCTTTTATCTTCATTTTATCAGTCCTTCCATCTATTTTTTCATTCTTCAATCCTATCCATATTCTCACTTCTTTCCATTTTCCTCCTTACTCATTATCACTTATCTCATTCTCTTCTCACTTCAGAGAATCACTGGCCATACTATTTTTCAGCCACATGCTTAGTTCATATATGTACACAGCCCAGGTAAGGGAACATGGAAGCCAAAGGCATATTACGAGAGAACCAATGATGTGGGTTGATTAGACACCAAAGTATTGGCCCAGAGTAAGTCCTAATGTAACAAAATCAGAATATGATGACCTAACCATCAATAATAAATAAAGAAACACGACCACCTAGAAAAGACAGAATCCACCATGAGGGATATCAGTGCCTAGGTCGGCACTTAAAAAGAATAATTATCAACATAAAAAACTACCTCAATCATCACAAGGAGGCAAGTGATTTATCACAGAAGAATATCCTATATTACCAGGCCATCCCAAAAAAAGTGGATTCATTAGCATAGAGCGACTTGAAAGCTGAGTGTTACCTGCAAAGCAGTCACAGTGACAAGGAGCCAAGCAATCCAAATCCTCATGAAGCTAAACCACGTTGAATTTGCAAGTAAAAGTTCTAGCTAAACTACCCACTCATGAGACCATGGGAGTCAAGGCTAGGCTAATAATATTGCAAGACAGAACTCAAAGAAGTTGAACAATTCACTGAGCAACTCATAACTAGGGACGGGATAGCAAACACCACTTAAAAGGAAGAGGAATTAGCAAAAAAAAAAAAAAAAGGAAGGCTAATGAGCCTATTCCATGAGGCGCATAGTTACGCAATTCTACAAGATGAGACAAGCAGCAGACAGAACAGAAAAAAGGAGAGAAACTGAGACATTTGAAAGGAAACATAAATGGAGTGAGATTTAGAATCATCTACGGCACATCATCTAAATCAGCATCAGAATGTCCACAGGATTCTATAGCACATCTTGTTCAGCTGTCATCCGCCAGCACATGCAAATCCAAATGGTGATCTAACAACTTGAACAAGTGATAAGAAGCATCGAGATGGAGCATCCATCAATGAAGAATTCATCTCTGCCAAGGAGAGACACTCCCACCCCACCAGAATGTGGTGTTGTAAGAATCCGATCACATCATCATGTGTCCAATAACCACAGATTACCTAAAAAATTGCATATTGCAAACGAGGCCAATGGTTAGGCAAACAAATGAGGTTATACAACCTTAAGCTTTGTATGTCGATTAAAAAGACCTCTAGTGTTCAAAGTGATAAGGTGGTGGGTGGGGCACCAATAACCTCATTCATGTTTGCATTATCCACGTTGTCGGTAACACCACCTAGACCTGCAAGCAATGGCCTGATGACCTCTCATAAAGTACTTATAGCATGTATTGCACATGAAGGTAATATACAAAAAGGGCATGGAGGACCACTAGGTAGCCCATGCTTAGCTAATAGAGCAATGGCCCATGGTTGGCAGAATTGGCTAATCCTAGTCGGGATCCACCGAGTTGCATCAAGATCGGCCAATGTCAATGATACTGTCAGTATCCGGCTGGCTCCAGGTCAGCAGGATGCACCTACGTGGCACCAGGGCTGCCAAGTCAGAGTAGAGTTGATTTGAGCTGATCCTAGACCTGACTTGTCAAGCCGTCGAGTTGCCTAGTCATTAGGCTGAGCCTTTCGGGTCGTCCGAGCTCCTTTAGTCGAGGTCGACCGACCACAACCAAGCGTGGGCCATGATCATCACTTTCCCATGATTTCTTCCCCACCTTCGCATGATTTCTTCCCCACCATCCCACGATCTTTATCCACCGGTAGTCCATGATCTGCATCCAATGAGATCACGATCCAGGGAAGGGAAATCGTCACCAAAGGGTCGCTGCCCCATCAAACGTTGGACGACATCTAATCAAGGGGGGCAACAGAAGCTAGCGTTTCTCCGCTAATGTCAGTAGCATCCCGGCTCCCAGAATCACGCCTGATGGCTAACATCCACCGTCGTTGCCCTCTCCCAACTATCCACCGCAATTCGTTGCCCCAATGAACGCATGCTTCCATGACAAGCCTCTTGCAAGCCAGTTCGACCTTGTCTTCGATCTTTCCAAGTGCGAACTTCCTCACTCCGTGTTTGGGGATTTAGTCTCTCGCATCTCGGATTTCATCTCATCAGGCAGACTTGCTTGGAGCCAACGGCAATTCTTCATGCTGCATTTCTTGGGAGTGTTGCTTGATCGCCAAGACTGTAACCCAGCAGCCCATATTAGGTATAAGGCTGCCCTTTTCTCAATACTTGTCATGGGTCTTCAGTTTGCCATGTGAAGAGATTCGTGAGGAGATCCTATTTGTGCTTTATAGGATGTTTCTTCAACAGGTTATGCCATGGACTGACGAGAGTTTCTCTGAAAATGATTACTCATTAAAAGAAGAATCATTGTTGAATCTTGCGCTTGAAACTTTGCTCAAGGCCCAAAAGGACGACGTTCGCACAAATTGCATAGCATTGCTTTTGGAGTTAGCTCCACGGGGTGTTTTTGAGAACTTGTTTGGAAATAGCCAATTGCTTGGTTTGAACAGTGAAAGGGATAAGATGATGAACGAAGATGGATTGCTCCTGTCTTCATCTCTTGTTGACATTTATGCTAATGCTATTAAAGGTACTCTGCCTTTTCTGATATCCAATTGCAAACTAACACCTTGGACTTATCTTTCACACCGTCTCACCTGATTTTAGTTCTTTGAAACAAATTCAAGCTCTTATTGAAAAGGGCATTGCAGATTATGTTTTTGAAGTACTTGGTAGGTTTTAATATATTGCTTCCAGTCTTATGGAATTATGTCTACTTCTCAAGTAGAGGGATTAGCAGTGATCTTGGCACACAATGATTGCACGTTTTATACAGAATGGAGCTGAATTAGAAGCTGTTAAACTAGTTTCGGAGATGCAAGATCAATGTGAGTGCCCTTACTCGATGCTTTGATTCATATGGTTCTCTGACAGTCCACGGTGTGCAAAAGCTCTGAATTTGTTCGTGGACCTGCAATATGTAGGCCTTGAATATGACATCGTTTCCTTTGTAGGAGCATTATCTGCATGTGCAATCTATTTGCAAGCAAGCAAGAAAAGGATCCCTTTGTTGTGAATTCATTGATGGATGTGTACGCCATTGGGGATAGAGCCCAATGGCGTAAAATGATCCATATAGCCGACCCCACATAGTGGGATAAGACTTGGTTGTTGTTGTTGTTGTATGTGTTCATTTTTGGTACTATCGAGATTGGGGGAATTATTCTATAACCCTTGGTTGCTCCGCGTTTCCTTATATATTTATGACAATATGAAGTACTACAAGTGGCTCCTCACCATTTACATATTTACACATAGGTTCTTTGCCCATAATACTCTCCCTCAAGCGGGTTCAGATATATTGTAGAAACCAAATTTATTATAAATATATTCAACTTTAGACCCTTCTTAATGTTTTGGTCAACAAATCTACTAAACAAATCATTAGAACTATCAAAATGGATAATAATCTCGTCATATCAAACTATATATATATATAGCAATTTGATTATTATAGCAAAATTTCATTCACTTTGTAGAGTCATATTCTATCTTGGTTATTAGATGCTTGAGCCAAATGGGCTCGCATGTTGCTAAGGTCATGACTTTATATTTTGTCTTTGCACCCAACTTGGATCCCAAACATCGGAATGAACTAAAGCAATGTGTATAGGAGGAGCACACGGCAAAGCCAAAAGAGCCCAAGACAAGGGAGTCACATCCATTTGGAACAATCTACAATACTCATTCTCTATGCCAATTAGCGCCTATTCTCAAATCTTAAATAGAATGGAAGTAGTGTCAAAAGTGATAAAACAAACCAACAATCTAGTAAGTTTATTGATTGACAATAAATTAAATGGAAACTCAAGGATATAAAATACTGAAGATAGGTGTAGCATGTGTGACAAGAGAATACCTCCGGCTTCAATTGATGAGTCTCCAGTGGCTTCAATTGACGAGTAAAACCCACTGATTATCATGACATTGGTAGAGTGTGTAAGTGGTGCAAGAAGAGAAAGATCATATGCTATCAAAGATATTGTTAGAGGCTTTTGAGTTTAGGATCGAAGGAGAGGACCCGAGGTACGGGATAAACAGGCAGTAGGACTGAGCTGGCGATGAAGTATCTAACTAGTTATGATGGGAAATGGATGACTAGAAGTGGTCTTGGTATGCCAAATAGTCCACCCGTACTCTTTCTCATCTTTTGTCTCTGTGCTTGTTTGCGACACAGAGTTGAGCCAAATATTTAGACTGAATCATTGTGAAGTAGGTAATGGGCTTGGGCTAAGTTCAACCCATGCTGAAAAAGAAAACATACTATAGATGTGGGCTGGGTTGGCTATCGGACTAGTGAATTGGTGGGCTCTAAATTTACTGGTCTTGAAGACCATGATTGGGACAGGATTTGAACTCTGGCAGTGGTGACAGCTGCAGAGACCAATTCTCAACCAAAGGGAGCTCATGGAGGCAAGCATCTAACATCAAGGAAGGAGAAGTTGTTGTTCGCACTAGAACGACTGTTGGACATGCAAGGCCTGAGTGGCTGTGGAGGTGGTGGGCTTCCGTGAAGCTGTGTGACTTGTTGAGCAAGAGGTTTTGCCCTTGCAATTGATCAGTCTATGTTTATAATAGCCTTGTAATAGGATGAGAGAGAGGGGGGCAAAAGGGGCGGGCAACTGGATTTCCGCTTTGATCAGGATGCAATGCCAAATTGGGAAAAGCTCTGGTTTTGGCTCACCAATGACACTGTGGGATGTGCAGAATGATGCACACAAGAAATTGCTCGTGGTTGCCTCTTGTGCTCACAGATGAAGAAGGTGGTGACATAGAAAGTTCCAAAGTATGTTTAGGCTCGACTCGACTACACACATCAAGCAACTTGAGACAAATGCAGAACGAGACAACCAGCTCATCATACACCAAGACCGATGAGCAGGTGGGCAGTGAACTTAAGGCAACGCGACTGAGATGTACGGCAATAGGAAAGGAAACTAACCGGTAATGAGATGATCAGAGAAACTATTTCCGAATCAGCACAAAAAAAATAATAAACCCAATTAGCCCTGGGGGTGATCGGCCTGGTCTCATGGAATTTATTCCCCTCTATCTTATATATGTATTATAACGAATATAGAATATTACCCGTCATTCCTTTACCACCTATATATTTACACATAGGTCCTTTTTCCTTTAACAACATAGTTGTCTTTTTTTATATATTGTGCTACCTTGTTACTAGTTTTGGGTAAGTAGATTTATTATCTGATATTTTTATTTGTCTAATAAATCAAAGTTTTGTTATTCTGAGATGTCACTTTTTTATTTAAAATTGGTTCGAAAGTACCCCCTTAATTTTAGTTGGCTGTGAACCTTGAATGACATACTTGGATGCAGTAATTAAAAGGTTTTGATACTTTAAGCTGAACATTAAACCAACCTTATTTTGTCAAAAGATGACCCAACCTAGCTAGTGTGTTCTGATTGGTTTACAGGTTGACATCAGTGTCTATAGAATTCTTAATTTGCTATATTGCAGTTTGGGATGAATATGTAATTTGATCCAAAATTTATTTAATATCTATATAATTTGGTTGGTTATGAAAAATATAAATTTAATCAGGAAGCATCATGTTTGTAATAAAACTCATTTTGTCAGGGCAGGTTGTGTGATGCCCTAGTATGTCAATGTGGAGAACTGTAGATTAAAAAAAGTATATAGATTTAGATGAGACTAGTGATCTATTTAGACACAACAACAGAAACACCCAAGCTAAAGGAATGACTGTATTCTGGGTCAGACTTCTGTGTTATGTTTTTTCTGAAGGCCACTAGAAAGTGCATTTGATGGAACAAAAAGATGCACACATGTTACTTTGTGGTCAACCATTTTGCTGGAAAGGACATATAAAGCCCCAAGATCTGCTGAAAGTCGTGCTTGTATATAGCTGGTATTGTCAAATGGGTCAACCTCAAGCGGGGCGGGTTGATATGGTTTCGGTACTTGTTATGTTGATATGATTTTAGTATTTTTAAAATATAAAATATATTAATTAAAAATAAAAAAATTGATCTAAATATTAAAAAATAAAGGGGAGCCTTGGCGTAACGGTAAAATTGTTGCCGTGTGACCTATAGGTCATGGTTTCGAGTCTCGGAAATAACCTCTTGCAAAACAAGATAAGGCTGCGTACAATAGACCCTTCTTGGAACCCCGATGTGGTGGGAGCTTCGTGCACTAGACTGCCCTTTATTAAAAAAAATAAAAATACAAAAAAAAGATTTTTTTAAAAAAATATGTTTTTATATGATAAATAAATAATTTATTATATATTTTGGAAATTAAAATAAATAAAGGGCATTTTAGTGAACCGTGTAAGTTTCGGTATTATCCAAATCACGTACCTAACTTTTATAATACTCAAATCACGTACCATATTCCCGAAATACCCCTTCTCTTTCTCTATAGGTGAACTTTGAATCACTTCAAAACAAAGTTAATGTACTCTCGAAAACCTCTTTAATGTATGGATCTAAATTTGATAGCGTAAATTTAGAACAGTGAATTAAATTAAGAGCACATCTCTAAATTTTACTCTACCAATCAAAAATTTACTACTCTCAATTTACGCTATCGAATTCAGATCTGAGTTTGTGATAAATTTTATTAAGCCTTTGCATGTTTAAAAATTCACTGTTCTCAATTTACGCTATCGAATTTTGATCCGAGGGCATAAATACATTAATGAGGTTTTCAGGAGTACATTGGTTTTGATTTGAAGTGATTCAGAGTTCTCTAGGTCCATTAGTCAATTTCGGACGAAACTGGTTGATGGACCTATAGAGAAAGAGCGGGAATATGGTACATGATTTGGATATTATGAAAGTTGGGTACGTGATTTGGGTAACAACGAAACTTCTTTACGCGGTTCAGTAAAATGCCGATAAATAATATATATATGTTAAATTGATGGGATAGTTTTATTAGGGTTTGATTAAGTCTGTTTAGATTATCTTATTTCTAGTTAAGAGTTGATTGAAATTATTAACCTAAGTTAAGTTGCATCGCCCCCGTGCCCGTGAGCTTGAGGCGGTCTCTGCGCAAAATTCACCCGGGCTCTCGACGGCGTACCCGCGGAGTTCACCACGGGCTCGCGGTGGCGTCCTAATGCGCCCGAGGGCACGCGGCAGTCTCCGAGGGACCGTAGGGCCTCCGCGATCCCATGGTGCCGGTGCCAGTTCCCACCCGCGGTTGCAGTGCCGAGCGGCTGGAGGAACGACAAATTTCCTCCCGCAGGGAACAAAATTTTAAACCAGGTTTTAGTAACTCTAATTCTTAGTTATCTTCCTCAACCATGGGAATAACATGCACTAGTATGATAGAATACTCATGTTGTAAATGCCCATTCAGCTTTATCATATCAGAATTCTACAACACTAACCAATTTGTATCATATGTAAATGTGGCCCTTTGTTAATCTATTTCTACTGTTTATATTCAAATTTTTAGTAAATAGTAACATTGTTTCTTTTTATTTTGTATAGCAATTCCTGTAAAGGCCAGTCATCTTAGACTTATTTCTGCTCAACCAAGAAATATTTCTGGGCTTTTATGAAAAATATAAAAATTGGGTAAACGTATTTTTCATATGATCATTGTTATTGCAGTTTCAAGTTGACTTGTCAGACAAGTAAAAGGTTATCACTTATCAAGAAAGTTGCTAATAGAGTTCTCATTAGTTTTATTATGGCAGTTTCTATTAATTGGTTTTTGGCTTTGCAAGTAATTGTTCCACACTGATAATTGCACAGGATATCGAGTTATCTAAAGAAATAAATGACTCCTTTAAACAGTCATCCCAAGCTAGGACAAAGCTTCCTACTGGTATTGAAATGAGCGTTCATGTCCTGACAACCGGGTGTGTGTTGCCTGTTTAATTGTGTCAAAAAATTTAAATTTACATGCTGTCAGCTGGACTATCTTGCTCTGTTTAACATCGACTTCTCCTCCTGGTTCTTCCAGGTATTGGCCCACATATCCACCAATGGATATTCGGCTTCCTCATGAGCTAAATGTCTATCAGGTATGCTGTGACAACAGATTTTGTTTAACTGAGTCCTATTATATGAAACATTTTAATTTCTATGTACATCGTAGGACATATTCAAAGAGTTCTATTTGAGTAAATACCATGGTAGGCGTTTACTGTGGCAGAATTCCTTAGGCCACTGTGTTCTGAAAGCAGAATTTCCAAAAGGGAAAAAAGAATTGTCAGTATCATTGTTCCAGGTAAGTACATATTGACTATTAAAACTGATGTAAGTTGACATGTAGTATTATTATTCTTTATTCTTTTTGAATTTTCGTGTTTTCAGACAGTTGTTCTCATGCTTTTCAATGACACTCAAAAGCTGAATTTTCAAGACATTAAAGATTCTACAGGCATTGATGATAAAGAGTTGAGGAGGACATTGCAATCATTAGCATGTGGCAAAGTTCGAGTGCTACAGAAGGTAATCTATCCTCATGTGGTTGTTGAATGTTCATCTATTTATTCAAAAAACTCTTATGTTCTGCAGATCCCAAAAGGAAGAGAGATTGAAGAAGAGGATTCTTTTGTGTTCAATGAAGAATTTAATGCTCCATTATATCGCATAAAGGTAAAAAAATTCTGTGTAATTACACAAATTTTTGGATTCAAGTGGTTGAGCTAAGACATTTTCATTCCAGGTAAATGCAATCCAAATGAAGGAGACAGTGGAGGAGAACACAAGCACCACCGAAAGAGTGTTCCAAGACCGTCAGTATCAGGTATGTTTTATTTACAAATCAACTATCCATTTAACTTTGACAAAGCAACTTATATCTCAGAATTTTATCTGTGAAATAAAAGGAAGTAATTAGATAGTAAGCCATATTAATGTAATTTTAGTATCAATTCATATAGACCGATACGAAAAATGGGTGTTTGATAAAAAAAAATGCTCGCTAAAGTGAAAGAAAGCTACAGTATACTGATCCGCTTGGTGACATGCATTTTTACTGCTTTTTAGAGTGGTTTCAATGAGTTTGAATATGTAACATCAAGTTGGGGGAGACATATAGAAGGCTAAAATACCAGTTGATTGTGGATCATCAATTTTTAAGTATAATCATGTCTTGTCCATTTGTTGTGACTTGTCGACCATTTACTGAATATTTTTCTTCTTTGTAAAAGAAGCAGTTGTCTCAGCACCCACGTGGTGCATTTGGGAAGACTTTAGTCTTAGTTATGTGACTTGGGTCATTTGGCGGGCTTTGGCCTGACCAAATGTCAATTCAGAATATTTAGAATGATGGACGTGTTGCAGGTGTAGCACACTCTGCCTTTAATCTCTTTCTCCACAGCTAAATTCCATGGTCACGATGCAAATAAAATTAGAGCATTCAAAAATGAACCGGTCCAATAATCTGATTTGTAGTATATATCCCTAATATTTTATTTCACTTGGTTTAGAGTTTAAAATATAATTTTTGTATACTAATACTAGTAATCATGGTTTAAAATTTTATTCTGTGTCGGGTGAAACGGGCAAAATTTATTATTCCGCCCGCCGCCCAACATTGACACTACCGGCACCGGGGAGGGGAACTCCATGGATCGCGACAGGGACGCTCGCAGCGGGGACACGTGCAACCTCCGCTGGTCACGGAGGGGATGTGCAGGTCGCGGCAGGTACGCACACAGGCGCGCGGGGTCTAGGCAAAAAACTTAGGAGATTAATAATAAAACTTATGTTAATAATTTCAATCAACTCCTAACTATAAATAAATAGTCTAAATAGGCTTAATCAAACCCTAATAAAACTACCTCATTAACTTAATATATATATATTTTTTTTAATTCTAAAAATATACAATAAATTTTTTATTTTTTTATTTATCATATGAGGCGTTGGAATCCCATATTTTTTCCTTTTTTCTTTTTTATATTTTTTATATTTTTTAATATTTAGATTATTTTTTTTTTAATTAATATATTTTATATTTAAAAAAATAACAAAACTATATCGGCTTTGTGCGGTATGATACAATACCAAAATGGTAACGTTCCCGTCATAAATCGAAACCCAGATATGATTGAAATTTTAAGCGATGCTAATAACTTTAATCTACTTCCCCGGAATCTTATGAAACCAGGTTAACCGCACCCATGGTTGTCACCTTCAGAAGAACTGCTTGAAAGTTCATTTTATCATAAATTTCCAAAAAAATACATCAAGGCATAGTCTATTGAGTCAGCCTTCCTCTATGGATTTCTACTGGTCAGAGGCACGCAGCCCAATACTGGAAATCACCCAGAAAATAGGGGGAAAACATAATGTTTAAAAATATGGTAAGTGGTAAACCTCCCCAGGAGTAACTTGGACATAAGATGTAGCTTTACTAATGCAAAAGGTATCATAGAATCAGTAGTTTTGGTGTGGCTTTCTGCAAAAGTTTCTAGTTTGCAAGAATTCGTTAGTGTGAAAGGTCATTTAACATGGCATATGAAACCTGGGTGACATCTGGCCATGGTGAACCTTTCATTTTGTGATTAACTTGGACGTGATAACTCTATCGTTTCTGTTTTTATTTACTTGTTAGAAGGTAGGAGATATCTGAAGCTAGATCTACATGTCCTTCAAGCTGCTCTTTATATTAGTAGCTCCTGTTTTCTTTTGCAGGTTGATGCAGCTATTGTTCGCATTATGAAGACAAGGAAAATACTTAGTCATACATTGCTAATTACTGAACTCTTTCAGCAGGTAACTGACAGTTATTCTTTTTGGGCCAAAAATGAAAAGGGTGCCCTTCACTTTTCATTATTGTCAAAAGGGTACTGTGTTGAAAAAAATATCAAAAAAGGTGCTCCATCCTACTTTTCATTCCAAAAATACCCTTATATTCCAGTATTATTGTGGTTTTGATTAAAATTGTTATAACGTCGAGCAATTTTGGTCAAAACTGCTTCAATGTGGAGCAGTTTAACCAAAATTCCTTAGAGCAGGTTTGACAAGAACTGCTCCACGTTGTAGCAGTTCTGACTAATTCATGTTATAACCCTTTTAATTAAAATTGCTATAACAAGTTGGGATGATTTTATCAAGTTGAAGTACTTTTGATCCAGTTGGAGCAATTTTGACTAAGAGCAATTTTGTCCAAGTTGATATAGTTTTAATTAATATCGGAGTAGATTTAATTAATGTTAGAGCAATTTTTATCAAATTATTTAGAGCAATTCTGATAACACTTTTGGCTAAAATTGCTACAAAAGTATTAGAACAAGAGTATTTTGAGATGAAAAAAAAAAGTATTTTTCTTTTTTGATATTTTTTCAACATGGGACACTCTTTTTTATGTTGATGAGTCCTTACCCTTCTTTTTCTCCATCTATTATTCTGATACTGTGTTCTCTCATTCTTATAGCTTAAGTTTCCAATAAAGCCTGCGGATTTGAAGAAGAGAATAGAAAGCCTTATCGACAGGGAATACTTGGAGAGGGACAAGAACAATTCCCAGATTTACAACTACCTGGCGTGAACAAATCTTTTAAGCATATTGTAATCTGGTCTATCTACACTTCTACATTCAGTGAAGTCCCATCCTATACGAACCTTGTACAGGGAACTGTAATCTTTTATTTTCTAGATAACAGAAAATTCTCCCCTTCCCACAATATTACACCTCTCTTTGAGCAGAATTCTTGTGAACTACTACAAAGATCCATTTGCGGTTTCAGATCCTCCAATCATATAGCTGTATGTCTCTAGCCACTATGAAGTTCAGTTCTTGAATGCTTGTAATACGCGGTGTATTATGACTAGTTAATTCGACAAATAATGCTTGCACTAATCTTGGACTCATCCTTATTTTCTCAGCTTCAGCAAGAATTGAATGTAGTGGCATGCACTGGTGAGGAAATTGGATCTAAAGTATTCTCACACTTCAAACAACATTGATGTGCCGAGTCGAACAAATTGATGACCTACAGAAAGGAAAATCTTGGTTTAGAGGCTTCCTATTGGTTTATGATAGATTATAGGGCCTCTTAACATGGAAAGAATGGCGATTCGAGTTTTCTCACTAACGGAACATCTGAAAACCTAGGAGATGTCTTTGTGATGCATGCGGAAGTTGTAAGATTCATACTGCTTTTATAGAGAGAAATATCTTCTTCTAAGACCTTTAAAACCTAGAGATAGATACTGAATGTGGAGGGTGTGAGATCACCCTTGAAAAGCTAGGACTCTAGCTATCCTGTCAAACAAACAATAAACGTTGGCCATGCGTTTACAACCAAAGAGTCGAATGGAAACAAAACTTTGATGGAAAGAAAATCCCTAAACAGAATATTTCTGTTCATATGCAGTGATGGTCATCTATCTCAAGATTAAGAATGACTTCGAAGCCGATTTAATTGCAATAAAAACATAGTCAAGTGTTTTTAACTCAAGTACAATGTGACCATCTTTATTGCTCCAAATGGTAGTTCTAGTCTCCAATCTTTCTGCTTTCTACTTAGCCCTCTTCCTTTACCTGCTTCACCTCTGTTTTCCCTTACATCCGCCAACTTCCACACACACGATCCAGATTCGATGTTGAATGAGTCAATCAAGAAGACACCATCTTTTTCTTGGTATCGCTTTGGCGCTATAGCTTCTTCAAGGTATTGCACTCTCAGTGGCATCTCTCTAAAACGATCCAAATCCTCAGGAACCTTCAACAACCGTTCTGCTCCCGGCGACGACACCTGCAACAAATGAACTAGTAAGTTTCTGCTTGATATCTAATTGACCAACAGTTACTGCATATTCTACCCATAGGAAAGAGAGTTTAGCTTCTCACCTCTATGGCTAAATCTAGAGGAATTTCTCCTGACTCTATAATCTGGTCCAATCGTGTCTTGTAAAGACTGTTAAACTTCTTAATTTCCTCTATGTTAGGGCACCCATATCTGAAATGGAAAAATCATTAGCTGGTAGGACAAATTCCTACTGTTTTACATAGAAACACATTGACACCAAGAGTGAGGGAATGACGTTTGGTAATTTCTAACTCAACCTGGATGAAAAATGTCATCGAAATGACTATTCCCATGTATATTGTATGCACGTTAGGCATCAGAAATTGCATAGTATCAAATATAACTACTCTTGATATTGCCCATCCATAGGAAGAGTTTATAAGCAAATAAAGATCCCTAGTCTGATCTTCTATACTGAAATATACTTAGGGGCCAACAATAGTACTCGAGATCTCTTCCTGATCTCTTGTCCTAAAAAAAAGTAATCTATCTCAACAAAGTCAGTTGATTAGGAAAAAATCACATCCTTTAGTCTTTGGATGCATATGGTTAAAAAAACAGAGAAAAAAAAAATCAATGTGTCAATTCCTATTCTATTTCCATTTGAGTGGGTTACTATAACTATAGACAGATGTGTCAATCGGTTGAACCTAGTGTTTAATTTAGCAATCTAAAATATATTTAGATGAAAATACTAATAGCTACCTGAATAGTTGGGACACACACTACTTGATGATGAAAATCATGGCTTAACTATTTGTTTTAAATGCAATTCTCATGTTCTATTTCTTCAGATACTTAGCTTCAAATCATGTCCAGAATTCGTCAGCAAAACCAGATGGCATCTATAAATGGTTATTCAAAATGCAAGGCTAATTCAAACTCCAAGGAGATGCTTTGAATCCAAGAAAGAAGTGTATTTAAAACTATCTACATCAATACTAGAAGTGGCATCTAATTTGTCCTTCCTCAACTCACCAACTACTAGCTGGTTCTTGCAAGAGGAACTAGAACAAAAAAGTAACAATGAAAAAAAAAAAAGAAATTACGACACAAGGAAAAGAGTGACAGTAATTGGCAAAGTTGATTGTTTTACTATCTCATATCAATTGACACAAAAATTTCTTTTTTCCTCTCTTTTTTTAGCCTTGATAACATATATCAAATGTACCAATCAGCTTGATGAGTTATATATCACAAGCAAACACTTCAACAACTTCTTTCATGATCATGAAAGCATGGCAAGTAATCCCCACGGGATGAGCTGATGGCTAGTGCATGAGGTGTTGCCACCATGAGGTTTGGGGGTCAAATCCTGGCTAGTAGCTAGGTTCCTGCCCTCCCTTATGCACTAGTCACTGTTCGAGCTAGCTAGACTAGCCCCTGTGATTTACCTCTTCCATGTTGGTCCTGGGACGAACTGGCGGGGGGGATGGGGGCGAGCGTTTCGCCTTTTGCCAGCATATAGGTACTCTTATTGGGTTTGGATCAAATCCAAACCCAAATCCATTAAC